>CABEEJ010002730.1:72900-100040 GCA_901482245.1 Timema douglasi
CAAAACCCCCCCCCCCCCCCATGCACCTGCTTGTGATGTACCAGTGCGCCCACTCGGGGCTTGTATTCCACTCAAAGAGCCGTGATTCAGAGGGTTGATGATCAGCTGACATTAGTGTTGTGTTTTAAGGGATACCGACATGGACGGCGAGTGGGAGGCCCCCCTCATCTTAAACCCCAGGTGCGAGGGAGCCCCTGGTTGTGGTCCTTGGAAGTCTCCTATGATCAATAACCCTAACTATAAAGGAAAATGGCGCGCAACTCTGATCGATAACCCTAACTATAAGGGCAAGTGGAAACCAAGACGCATACCGAACCCCGACTTCTTCGAAGACAAATTCCCCTACAAGATGGCAGACATTGTGAGTAATGGCTCATATTTTCTTATCTATTTTGGTTTCTCGTTGTCAAACTGTCTTCATTATTTTTGTGTCAGCTGCTTGCTGGGAAAACTAAAACATGTCGTTCTTAATTCAGAAATGTCTGAGTAGAGTCAAACTCGAGCAGAATATTTCTAAAAGCCTTCGAGTTTGAATATATTCATAGTTTTAAAATGGCAAGAGAATATATTTGTTTATTCTAAAAGTAAAATAGGCCTATTTTTAAAATGTCATCAGTCAAAACAAACAAAAAATGTAAATATCACATCTTTAAAATTTGAGATTAATCAACTTGTGAATGTGGGCGTGATTAAGGTTTTACAGTTTAGTCAATTTTCCAGTTTTTTTGCAAATACAGTAATAATAAGTAAAGATTGTTATGATATTATTTACTTGTTTGCTTAAGGCTGCTGTGGGTATAGAACTCTGGTCCATGTCGGACAATATCTTGTTTGACAACATCATAATCACCGACGACCTCTCAGTCGCGGCCAGATGGGCTGCCGACACCTTCCAGATCAAGCGACAGAAGTTTGATAAGGACGGGGTGAGTTAACTCACACTTGGACGTAACAAAGCTATCACAATTAACAATTTTAGTTGTGTGAAAATATATCTTTTGAATCTTAAGTCATAAGTTTTGTATTAAATTGTATCTGAGGCATTCCAACATCTTCAGTGGGTATATTATAGTTTTGGTTTTTTTAGTTTATGGACTTATTAAAATCATTGGCGATTTTGGGTGGTGAAAATGCCTCACTTGCGTATCTTTACTGGTGCTACAGTTGCAAAGCTTATTTAAACTTGAAAATGGAATGGCAAGGCGAAAAATCGAGAAAATTGTAGGTCCGAAATTTCACTTTCATAACACAACTCGAAATAATTTTCAGATATGCCTCGAAAATTGGTGTGATATGTTATCTTTTAAATGTACTTTTGTAGCTACAACATTTCTAATAAATGTGCAGCCCTTGTTGCTGAACCTCCTCATATTCTTTAAGATTTAGTCAGTAATATTCACAAAATAAACTGCCTTAAGGCTCTTGGCCCTGTCGAGTGCAAATCTAGAACCTATTTAGTGGGAGGGTGAAAGGCGTGGCGTGGCTTCACAACCGACCAAAGTATCCTTCCGCGCCAACAAGAACAGACGGATCACGGAAACAGTAGATGGCGCTAGCTACTGAACAGGTCTCGCGGAAAAATTGTATGTTTGGAAATATCAGTTTTCTCGAGAACGAGTGAAATTTTTATGTTAATATTTTCAACACCCCTCCTAAGATGATGTATCGATGTTTATTAATTGTTACATTTTCTTATTTTTTGTTGTGAAGCCAGGAATTTTATATTGAAAAATGTCAATTTTTATCGATATTTGATCGATGTTAAAATCAGAGGATGTGTATATTCTATTCTTGAAGAAAACCATTCGTTCCCGTGGCTCTACATTTTCACGCCAAATGAAAATTTGACTTCCTACAAATTCACTTCTAAGTATTGAGTTATGATAGAATAGGGCAAAACACCCTCCTCTCCCTCGCAGGCCAAATGGCCCCGTGATTCTACCATCACGAACTAGTCTTCCTTAGTGGGAGGGTGTGTCGGGACACAAACAGTTTAAACAGAAGCATTTTAACAGTCGGAAACCTCTGCTTACTTCACGTAAGTAAACTCACTCCGTTGGTATCAATTAGTGTCGGAGGAAGGCCTAACAACCAGGGCTATGGAGTCTGTACTCCAAGCCTTCGACTCTTTCACAACTGTCATTAGATTAATTAGTAATAAAAATCTACTATAGTAAAAAAATTCCAATACACTTGACTTCATGGGAAGCTTCTTTGATATTGTATATTTATATTTAAATAAATTTGTCAATTCATATTACAAATATTAGCCCTATAAGGAAAACCTCTTTTCGCTTTATGAGGTAATTTTATTATAATTGGAAGAAGGTACAGGAAAGGTGGATAGAAACATATAAAAGGTACAAACACAATATGGGCTTTACAATGAAAAGAAGAACACAGTTCACACTTTACACTGCTGCCATTACCTCCTTGTCCATTGGCAGCAGTGTAAAGTGTGAACTGTGTTCTTCTTTTCATTGTAAAGGCCATGTTATGTTGTGTTTGTCCCCCTTTTATATGTTCCTATCCACCTTTCCTGGACCTTCTTCCAAATATAATATAAATATTAGTTCTAAATAGTAAAAAAATAAGTATACAATTAAAATGATGTGGTTACCATATTATTATAAGTTTTTATTCTGGAATCGTAATCGTTACATTTTTACCGACTCCACAGCTGTGAAATATTGAACGATACTAGTTTTTAAACCGCTAATTACTTGTTTTCACTTGTAGACATATTCATTCTCAGTGTATTGTAAGGCGAGCGACCACTTGTTACGTGTAAGGTTGGTGTGAGTGTTTAGGGTACCCTCTGGGACAAGATGATGAAGTCGATGAACTACAAGCCGGGCTGGTGGGCCCTTTATTTCCTGTACTGCACGGTGCCCATCTTGGGTTACGGCTGGTACTTGTGGAAGAGAGTGGCAGAGGTACCAACTGTGGTAGCTTCCCTCCCTTGTAGATGTGCTAGTTCTCTAGAACCCCCACCAGAGAGCAGTAATATCAGCAGGAAGGGATCTTGAGAAAAACTGTAGCTATGGTTCTAAACACTTGGGTTACCACGCCCCTTATCTTTTATGGGTTTGTGTTAGTAATTTAATAGCCTGTGTAGAAACACGACAATAATGAAAAGCAAGTGATAGTGAAGGAAGACTTCCCGAAAGGATAGGCCTAGATAGGAACAAATGCACTTCTCTCTTCATTTCTTCTTACACTTTTACACTTCCACAGTTACACATTGTTTGAATGTTTGGAAATATTCCTTTTTCAGATGAAGAGACACAAGAAATACTTGATCTACAACTACATACTAGAATAATTTCCATTTATCTTTTTTTTAATCCTAGACACATGTGGTTCCATATCATATTTTTCTTTGTGTTTTGTATGCGTCTTCAAATGAAAAATGAGTATTTCGAAAATTCAAAACAATGTGCATCTGCGGAAGTTTTGAGTACGTGTGAAGTGTAAAATTGTAATAAGAAATGAATAGAGAAGTGTGTTTGTTCCTATCTAGGCCTAACCCGACTCTCCTTTCAGGTTGGTTTCCTTCACTATCACTGTACAGTGTTGCTACACTGTCTCTACACTGTTTCTATTAAAAGTTTTCCTAGCTATTGGCCAACTAATTCATTTTATTAATTTAATAACTAATCAATGAATTTGTTCCTAGATTGAGGTCACTGCACTAATTCTTGACGAGCGATTGTCTTCCAGCCGATTATATAATATGTTCACCAGTTAGCACGCTTAGACTCATTACACCAGCGACTAGTGAAGGATGGCCCTCGTTACGAGACAAACCGGGATAACTCAGTGGTACAGCATTTGTGAGCATAGCCAAAGGGCTTGGGTTCAATCCTCGTTTGCAGTTTTTTTTATACCAACACTAATTTTAGATGGAAATAGCAAGAGAAATTTTAAGAAAGAATAAACATTCGTGTGTGTTTTAACTATAAAAAAAAGTTTATTTAAACCTTGTAGCTGTCGAATATAGAATTTGACTCTCGAATAAAAGTCAAAGTGAAGTTGGATGTTTTTGAAACTTCGTACACACTGCCAGTAATGTTTTGTAATATTATTTTGGTTTAAATTAGGAGGGATAGCCAGCACACTTACCTAGGTGATACTGGAATAGAAATTGTTTAGATATAACACTAACAGTCAACCTTACAGTTCAACCAAAAGCATCAGTCTACTCTCCTGACCTGATGAAGCTGTCTGTGACAGTGAAATCTTGTCCTTGAAAATGTGTTTGTGTGTTTTTTAGTGTTATATCTAAACAATTTCTACTCCAGTATCATCTAGGTAAGTGTGCTGGCTATCCCTCCTAATTTAAACCATGATTTAGCCTAGTGCTCTATACCACATAACCTCAATTTGTAATATTATTTGTACTTTTTACCATTTAAAATCAAGTTTCAAGAAGACGTCACCCGGGAGCCCCTGCTATCTTAGAGTGCTTGTCACCTAACCTGTGTAGATCCTGTAGTGAGTTATTGTATTGTAGGAAAGCTTGTTCACGCGCCTAATTAATTACACCAATGAGCAGCCATGGTTGTGGGCGGTCTACGTTGTGTTGGTCGGCCTGCCTATTGTGCTGCTCCTGGTCTTCTGCTGCGGCTCGTCTTCACAGGTGAACAAACTCTATAAACTAAATTCAATAAACAGTCAGGAAAGGCTATTATAGTCGGGATGAATTCCTCGAATCCTTCAGGGATTTGAGAAATATTAAGATTAAAGACTCAAATCCCTAAAAAAAAAAAAAATTGCTTACATTATTTTTAGTGAAATTTGTTCTAGAGTTCTAATATTGCTTATTGGTGGTTCGAAACCAATTATAATTATAGGATGAACTCGACAACCAGACCCCAGACTAGTAATATAACGCTCAACTGAATGTATGAACGTTATAATGAATGGATAATAATAAATAATGTTAAAATTTAGCTATTTGTATTCTATACTATTCTATTACATTTATATTTTTTCCTCTTATGTTCAGAATTTTTCCCAAGATTCGAAGTCAAAGATAATTGGGAAATTTGGATTTGTAAAAGTGTATTTGACCCAACTCTGGTTTTAATATGTGAATAATTTGTCGAGGCATATAATAAAAAATACCAGGAGTTTTTGATTGACATTAGGGGTGCTCAGATTATTTAATGTTATCAATGACCTGAATTTACTTTCGTATAGTCTCATTTTCTCCCAAGCCTTAGGCCGGTTAGGTTTTGTAGACAATAAGCAAGAAAATAGTTGTTTTTCCCCAATCTGTAGACTGTATCGCTGTATATTTGTTTAACTGCTCCCCAGATAAATTGCTTTATTAGATCCATTTTAGCTCGTTCTTATATTATAGTACAGTAGCCCTATGGCTTCTTTGGTGCTGAATGACAGTTCATAGCTGACGGCTTTGAAAAGTTACCAGACCAAATTATGTATCCCTACGCCGAACCAAATGATCTGCAAAAACATGTGTTTAGCAGACTGTCACTTCTGACAGTCAAGATTTAGGTATATACCTAAATGTTGACTGTCAGAAGTCAGCTATGAGCTGTCATTCAGCACCAAAGAATCCATGGGGCTACTGTAGTTTGACTATTGTGTTCATGTTTGATAAAGGTAACTATAATTTTATTATTTTGCATTGAGTCCACTTTTAGTAAACAAAATTTGAAACTTCTTTCAAAAGTTTACTTTCTCAATGTTAAAAATTGTTTTGCCCACAAATAGTTTATTATTATTTTGGTTGAAATTCAATATCGATCATGTATTATCGTTCACCCACTTTGGTGACTGCATGGTGTGGCCGAGGTGTTGCCATTCTTGCAGTAGAATAAACCACTGATGTCCGGGAGATCAAAGTTTGAATCTCAGTCGTGTGTACTGAGGGTGTGATTTTTCCTAAATTGTTTTCCACTCTCCCTTCATGCAAATGTTGGTACACTTCTATTAAATATAACTTCTTAGTTGCTAAAGACATTAGCGTAACTGGTACATAAAATGTATAGTTCGAACGGGTAGTTAAGACGCGATGCTCTATAATAAAAAAATTTAAAATGAAAAAGAAAGAAGTTATAATAGTTAAAAACATTTAAAGAACAAAAATTTTATGTTATGAACTATGAACAAGAGTAATATAATAATATAAACTATTGAAAAAGCAAGCTTACATTTCTTTCAATTTCTTTCTCATTTATCATTTCAAATCAATTTTCTCTGTGTAACTTTAAATTATTTTTCACTTTTTTTTTTGTACATTCTAATTTTTACTGTTGATAATTTTATCGCCAATAAAGTGAAACTTTGCATTCCTGAGTCTTGTTTTGTTTGAATGGGACCAACTTTCGCGTCAATAAACCGAGTTCGATGTTCCGATGACAGGAAAAGGAAGACTTGCTGCAGGAAGCGGAGGCGAAGAAGACGGACGCAGTCTCTCCCGATGACGAGGAGGAGGGGGAGGAAGAGGAGACTGAAGGGGCGAGCTCTAGCCCTGGTGCGAGTGTCAACAGTGCTTCCAAGAGCCAGCTGGAGGTGGCAGAGGTCGAGACGCAGTCAGAAGAGGACATACTGCCTGAAGAGGACAGGGTACACTCAACAACACTTTATAAATTTATTCATACAATTTTAGTTTCAAATTATAGTTAAAAAAAGGAAAGACTTGGGGTCCAAATGCCGCACATATACAAAATACCTCAAAAAGTGAATAGAGGTTTTCCTATTGAAAGTTTACTCCAGGGTGTCTACCATCCGGGAAAATCAGGGAAAATGGGAATTAGTCGGGAATTTTGTAAATCACAACAAAAATCTGGGAAAATGATATTTTACTCAAAATATGAAATACAATAATCAGTAAATTATGTCATTTTTTTGTTTGTAGCTGTGTCATATATTTTTAATTCCTAGTAAACAATTTTAATTCAAATTTTAAAACTTATTATTATTTTAAAAAAAATATTAATTGAAAAACGAGGGTGGAGGGAAGGGGGTGGTGAGTTAGAGGGATTTGACATACTTTTTTAGTCGGGAATTTTAGGAAACGATCAGGGAAAAGGTCGGTAATTTCATAGGTCAAGTTTAGTAGACACCATTATACTCTGAATATTTCCAAGAAACTTGCTCGAGAGCGGCGTAAATGAAAAACTTTGAGCGCACAGACCCTCTAGTATTAAGCGTAAAAATAGTTAAATATTTTTTTACTTCCATTTTATTTTATTTTAAGCATACTAAACAATAACTTTCAGAGTAAAACTTTTTTTTTAAGTTATGTTTTGTTGTATATGGAAGAAAGTACAGGACAGGGAACAAACACAAAATGGCTGCTACGTTAAGATTAAAGATCACATCTCACACTTTACATTGCTGCCACTGGAAGACAAGGAAATAGTTGTCTCTTGGAGGAAAATAAAGTGATTGCCATTACTAGTTTACATTCTATTGGAACTCATCCCGGTGGAGTGTGGAACCTGCAACACAACTTCCTTAATGAGAAAAACAAAAGTAAATTTGTAAAAATGATAGGACACTTGGATAGGAATATTATAAAGCACAAACACTGGAGATAAACTTTGGATACACATAGATAATATAATTATCATTAAGGTAAAGCTCCTTTCGCCTGTTGATGTACATTTGTTTTTTTATTTTGAAAATGTGTTATAAACAGACCAGTAAAATATATCATTTTTCCTAACAAAGAGACTCACTTGACTAATATTTTTTGTATGTAGTGTTGGTCACATCTTAACCTATTGACCTCGGTGACCTGGCAGTCTAGGGGTAAGGTGTCAGACTTCAGTACTGGCCGTCGGGGTTCAATCCTTGGTCCCGACAAAGATTTTTTCTGATTACCAAACCCTTCCTTCACCTCTGACAAGACATCTTGTGAATATGAGGAACGCCAGGCCTCCACCGTGGTTCGGATCCCACGTTAAACTGTAGGTCCTCCATTTCATCTCACAATCACCCTACCATTACAACATTAGCGTGAGTGCGTATAACCCGAACGGGTAGTAAGACGCGGTGCTAATAACAATAATGATAACTTATTGACGTGTGTGTTGCAGGATGTGGCTTCTGGTGGGGGGGATGTTCCTCGCTCCCCTCGGAAGAGAAACGTCCCCAAAGCGGAGTGATTGTGCTCCAATCTAAACTGAAACATTTCAAGTGCAAGACTAGTAAAATATCAACTTTATATTAATTGCCTGTGTGTCAAATATAAATAATGTTTTTGTTATGTTTCCCTACAATAGTCGAGCAATCCTCCTTTCCTCCGGTCTTGTTTTATTTGTATTTATGTTTCCTGTGTTTAGCGCCAGTGATTGCCTTCTGACATGATGAGCATTTTAGATTGGTTCAAGATTATAGAAGCTTTTTAAAATTGAGTGTAAGTTGATGTATTATTATTTTTTTAAATTGAAGTGAACAGTTGAAGTATAATGAAACAAATCGAATATTAGTGTGCTTGTGAGTGTGTTTATTTAGGAAACTTAGAAATGAAATAAATTTGTTACTGAAAAATAAAATAACATTTGAAAAGATTTAATACAAGATGATTATTATTAATATATTTATAAAAATGTAACTTACCAATCTTATTTGTAGTTTTGGTTGTGAGAATATTTAAATTGCAATGAGATTATATTGTTATTTTGGGCAGCTTGTCAAGTATTATGGACAAATCAGTTTTCAAGACATGACATTACGGATGTTAGCGTTTATGTTCTAAAATGTTATAACATGTGGAAGAAATTGTGAGTTTCAAATAGCACATTGCTAGTCTCGTTCCTTGTCTCAAAAACATTAGCTAAATAGTTTTATAATAATGGAAAATTTTAAAAATAAAACAAAATTAACCAATAAGTGTAAATTTAATTAAGAAAACCCACCTTGTGGAAGAGGGAAAATGCAGGAAGGCGACATCTTGCTTTTTTTGGATTTCTACAGTAGAACACTATTTAATAAATATTTTGGCATTGTTGCCTTTATAAAAACAAAAAATGCGTGAAGGGCAATAATTACACTTTAGACAAACACTAAACTGCTCCATTTTGGGGGTAAAAATAAATTCCCCGCTTCTCGGGCTGTAGCTATGCAATATAAATATTTATGTGGGTGGAAAACAAGTGAGTAATAATAGTAACAAAATAACAACAATAATAAAATATAAATGATCCACAAAAATAATAATAAATCTGTTAGGAGTAAGAAACTATGTTCTATTAAGGCCGGTTGGTGGGCCAGTTCCTACTGTTTTGAGTTGAGAACTTTAGATTAGAACTGTTGTTGGTGGTCACAGATTCGAAAGTTCTGGTTGCTAGTACCAACTTGTCCGGCTCTTTGATGATTGTTAATTCGCTGTCTGAGAGAACCTGTAGTAAGACCTCTGTATTCTGCGTTATTGGTTTATTTTTTTATCAATTTCCATTATTATAAAATAAGTACTGTATTTGTTATTATATCTGTTTAACCAGATGTGCTTTGAATGGTGTGATTTGGTTTTAAAATTCTGGATGTTTTGTTTTTTGAGGCAAAATGTTAAGATTCAAAAACAAACTATTACCTTCAAAACAAATTTGTATTTAATTTGTGTCATTACATTTTAAATTTACATTGAAATAACTTGTGTGCGGGTAAAGAGAGGAACTGTATCTTGCTGCTGTCGCATATATATCGAGAAACTAAAAGGTAAACCATTGTCTTATCAAAATGACGTAAGTCTCCATTTAAATGCATGTGTAAGTTCTCGCTCACTTGAAATGTTGAGTATGGATTTCTCGCTGTTTTGAAAATTACATTTAAAGCTCTGTTGTGTCACCTCATACAACCTTCTTCGGTTCCCATCGCACCAAACAGGGCGCTAAAACTGTAGTGGCATATCTTTCAGTATTTTAAGGAGAATTTTTATCATAAAAAACTAATATTAAGATTGTGTTAAAATTAAAAGTTTGATTGCTAAAATGATAATTCTGTTATTTTTAATAATGTTTATCTTGGATTTAAAAATATTTATTTTTATTCCCTCAAATTATTTCTCGTTCCATTTTTATTGTTCTCCTAAACTCCCGCGGCAAACCTACTGACCCTTTGCGGCACACAGGTTGTGAAACATTTCAATGATAATATAAAATGTAAATTATTCTGTTTGAAATAGCTTTTTATTAATTATGTTTATTTTGCTAATAAAATTGTTTGATTTAGTATGACATTACTTTGAAACTCCATATTTCCAAAGATCTGTAGGCACTAAATTAGATCCACTAAAATAATTACAATGTGGAGTAAAGGTAAACCGACTAAAAGTTTCAAAATGGAGGATTTATTTGTATGTGTATGCATGCCAAGATTATTCTCCTCTTTTTTTACATATTACAAACAAATTGTATGATTATATTAAACTTTGGTTGTAATTTTATTGTCAAATTGTTTGTTTAGTCTTGTGACGGTCACAAGGTAGTTATTTTCACACAGATTTATCACGAGCCTAGTCGTTATGTCTAACTGGTAATATTGGCATTAAAGAGATGACCCAACATTTAAGCTATTGTAGTTTTAATTACTCATTTCCTTCATCCTGATTGTCTAGATAAGAGAGTTTATTTTCAAGCATTGTTAATAAAAACTCATTTTATTGATTGGGTTTGCATTTGAGATGCTGCTAAAGGAGATAACATATTTTTAGAGCGTATCTAGACTAAAAAATTGTGCCAATAAAGCCTTTAACAAAGGCCATAGCCAGCAAATAATTTCAGGGGAGGGTTTGGTGGGCATACCTCCCAATTGCTGGAAGATAAAAAGAATTCTAAATGAAACAGTTCTAGATGCTCTCTGAAGTTTTTTTTTTTTTCATTGTAAAATAACCCCCAAAAGGCTAGGAAAATTTCTAAATATTTTAACACCTCTCTGAAGTGCTTTATATGGTATCACAGCCCCTTAATTTATACTTTTATCTTAATTTTGATATTGTTTGAACCATAAATAAAGCCATAAGTATTTAGTTCATAAAATTTCTCAATGGGTTGGAACACCCCCCACCCGCCCGTCCCTCGGACTACAGCCTTACCTTTAACCTCTATTGATAATTATAATATAGTTGATCAATGTTAAAAAAATATATACATATTATTTTTAATATGGGTGTAGGAGTAGGCATTCTACTAGAGTCGAGTTTGAATAATATAAAGCAATATTTGTACCGGAAATATTTTGAACTGTAAATTGAAATAAAATGGACGTGGCAAACGGCTGATATAAGAAGGAAAGAGAAAGTCATAAGATCACTAGATACAGTTGGGATGGGGAGAAAGTCGGTGATGGACAACTTCCTTGTGGATGAAGAAATGAAAAGGTAAGCTGTTAACACCAAGGGTGACCACAGGGTGTTGGTGGCAGATATAAAGGGATGTGAATGTAGGAGAAACAGTAAGATTAGAACTAAAGGAACAGAGGTCTACATTGGACGTAATCTTTGCTATAAGACAACCGATCGAAAGAAGGTATGAATATGGGAGAGGCTTGGTAATGCATTGCAAATTGTGAGGTGATGGTAAGGACAAGGAAGAAGATGAGGTCTGGTAATAATATAAAGTTGGACGGAGTAGAGAAGACAGCAGGGAGAGTTGTTCTATAGGTGTGTAATTGACCTTCTGTGGAGAGTTTCTCTCCGTGAATACAGACAGAAGTTGCTGGAGCATTTCAATGCCATCACATGGCGTTGCGAACTCTCTCCTTATTCACCGCAGACAGACATTGTTGGCTTTTATTGATATAGAATGGATATCACTACTCGTTGTTGGGAAATGTACAATTAAAACCAACTGGGAATACTCTGAGACACTGTAACTGTTAAGTAGCCTTATCAGTTTATTGACACCAGTTGCCAAAATAATAAACCAAATATACTACCGTCATTTGAAAACATAATCGTTCCAGACTACCGGCAGTCCTGTAAATATTTTCATTAAACAGATCTTCAGACGGACAAAGGAACGAAAACTGACCGGTGCAGACATTGGATTTGATCGATAGTGACTGGGGTCTAATAAACTACACGAATATCCGAACAAAATCTTTCCCAAAGTATTTTCTGACACTAAAAATAATTCCAAGTCCATTGTGGAAACAGAACTTAAATATAATAATTATCCCTTACTTCTTTAACAGTCTCAATAGCCGAGTGGTATAGAGCAGGTCACTCAAGTAAGCAATACGTGTTCTAATCCCTTCACTCCCATCAATTTTATTTTATTTTTTTATAACCCTGTCAATCATTTGAAAGAATCTTAATTGAGACTTTTTCTCCAAAATTTATTTGACGATAATTTTGGCAAATGAGATTTGCAAAAAAAATTTGGCCCTGAGGCCTGACTAGGGATGGGTTGTGAAATCACAACCTGCTCCTTTGTCACTGCTCCTCTGACGTCACAGTCACAGTCTGCTCCTGAGAGACGAAAAGACGATAATTTTGGCAAATGAGATTGGCAAAAAAAATTTGGCCCTGACGACCAAACCTGATACTAAAATAATGTTAGGTTTAAGCTCTTGAAAACATTCTTCATCTGCGAGTACTAGATTAACGGGCCGTCATCGCAGCAGTGGCGCTTTCTTTTTATTTATGCCAACCGATCCCGGTGGATCTCTCGACCGAAGTTGCTGGAGCATATCACTTTTAATAGATGGCGTTGCGAACTCTCTCTTTATTCACCACAGACACACATTGTTGGCTTTTATTGATATAAAATTTATGTGTTACCTGATTTGGCTAACGTACAACTGCTACCAACTTGCTCCTTATTCACCGAGAAACAAAGAACAGCATTTTTCAGGGTAGCCGTGCATTTAATTGTGTACTGTTCTAGTTTAAGATTTTAATGATAGTTAAGAGAAAATAGTTTCTTTAAAGTCATTTTCAGTTTTTTAAAACAAAAATGTCCTCGAGGTGTCTTCTCCCCTGTTTGCATCTTTCCCATCCTACGGAGCTGTTTAATGTGGTCCAGACGTCTAAATTCCCTTCGGAAATCAGCCCCGCCCCTATACCTTACCGCCCTCAGCACTTCCTGAACTCGGAGTGGGAATTGTCCCAGGGCCACGTTAACCAGCTCTGAGTCAGTCATGGGCACATCCAGGTGTCTGCTCCTATCTAACAGAGTGAGGAAATGTGCACTCCATACTCACATTCCCGCCCTCACGATATTCCATGGCGTGTAAAGTGGCTCGGGAAAGTCCTTGTTTCTCGAGCGACCAGTATTCCTGCTGGAAAAAAAGGCTCCGACGATGGAGAATTGAGACGCTTCTTCTCTCCTCAAGCAGCCTCCTGACCGTCCCACAGGCTACTTAACTTCTTAAGGTGGTTTACGGCATACTTCCACGTGTGGTTGTTAAAATGAGGCTCTTGGTATGACATCATTTGGAAGCCTAGACGCGCACCGAGAGCATTTACCAGCCCCCAAACCGCCTGTGGTGGTGAAGCATCTAGCCTAGTCCCGGTTACCTCGCTGAGCCTCAACCAGTGCGGTGTCTCTCCTGGCCTCAGCCTCAGTGAGTAGGCGCTTAGCCTCCTCCTTCAGTAACCTAAGTTATTATTGTTATTAGCACCGCATCTTACTACCCGTTAGGGTTATACGCACTTACGCTAATGTGTAATGGTAGGGTGATTGTGAGATGAAATGGAGGACCTACAGTTTAACGTCGGATCCGAACCACGGTGGAGGCCTGGCATTCCACACATTCACAAGATGTCTTGTCAGAGGTGAAGGAAGGGTTTGCAATCAGATAAATATGTGCCGGGACCGAGGATTGAACCCCGGATCCCCAGCACAGAAGTCTGACACCTTACACCTAGATCGCCAGGTCACCAGTAACCCAAGTTGAGCAGCGAACTGAGTGCAACGTGCCTCCAACGGAGCCACTAGTTCGAGGACTCTCTTCTCCATTCTGGCCGTTCAACTAACCTCAGAGACCTCCAGACGGGTCTCGACCTGTTGTTTAAACGCGAGGTTTTGTTGTTGGAATAATTCAAGACGTCCAATTAATCGTAGCTCGCACTTCATCCGGACGATTACCGAAAGTTTAACGTGTCTCATTAATGGGAACGTGCATCTCTCGGACGGACGCTTGAACTGCCTCCAAGCGTGTCTAGAGCACCGCCCTCGCCTCCTGTTGCTCCGCCCTCGCAATCTCCGACTTTGCCTGTGTTGATGTTCGAGCCCCCTCCCGGTCTGTGCGCAGAGCTGTCATCTCCACCCGTATATAATTTAATATTACCGCTAAACCCTGTATGTCGAACACTGCTGCTGCTGGCAAAATTCGCGGCAGAACGGTGTCTCCCTCCAGCGGCATTACTAAGACCTGTTGTTCAAATACACCCCCCCAGCAACTTTCTCGTCCGTACTCTGATTCATTCCTTGCGGAGTGTCCATCACTAACCTTTTGGCCGCGCCTTCTGAGAGTAACCTTTACCTCTTATTGCACGAATGGGAGAGTTTCCTGCCGTTTCTCTCCATAATTCCCTCAGTCGTGGCAAGTTCAATAGGCCCTGACCGATCCACCCAAAGCCAAACATACAACAATAATTATATAGGCCTTGGTTGGCGAACCACAAGACACATAGTAATGTCTTAGTCCATAACCACCAGAAACATTGTAGTGTATCAGGCTATAGCCGAAGTTACATAGTGAAATCTTACGTTATAACCACCCCGAAACAAAATAGTGTTTCAGGTTATAACCACCATAGTAGTGTCTCCGGCTATAGCCACCAGAGACATAGTATTGTTTGTTTGATAGGATTATTTATTTTGTAACAATACGCAGACATTTAACATGTATAAACATTGAATAACCTAGATAAAATAAACGAACTCCAGCCCCGAAGGGGCTCTCGAATGTTAACCGACACTGAGTTAAATAAACCATTAAACTTGAAAGAGCCTTGACGCCCTTGCGGGCTGATTATGGAAATGTTATTGTTTATGCCGACGGGAAAATTAACAAAAACCCGTCCTGTCGCCATTATATGGTCGACGGGGACCTTAAAATATACACTGATGTACCTGAAGTGAGAGAGAGGGACATAGTTGGAAAACATAGACATAACCAAACATGTAGTGAGTGAAGCAGGTGAATATATAATAATAAAGCCATCAGAAATGGTAACTGATAATAGTTGTGCTGTGCACTGACCGTAATAATGTCAGAGTCTGTTAGCTTAAAACTGAATGACCCACAATGAGAAATAGTGGGGTTGGCGACGAACACATTACACGTACAGATGATGAAAAACGCGCACACAGACACATACACACGCACGCGGGCTGGACTTAGCGCCAGCCGGGAGGTCTCACAGAGCCCCGGAGCCGCATCCTGACGAAGCCGGCCTCAGGCCGTGGCCAGGGGCGCTCGCTCCCAATCGCCACAGACTACCTCCCGGGTCATCCGTATCCAGCGGGGGGGCCCACCACACCGTCTCTGATGCGTCTGTGGATAAGTGCTGGGGGGTCGTAATCGCCGATGCCCCGTACGATCGCGTTAGGACTGGCCTGCGCACGTGAGAAGAAGTTCACTGCCAGCCCGCGGATGACCACGTCCAGGGGTCGGAGGCCAGACAAGTCTAGCAGGACTCGGGTGTGGGTGCGGGGGGGGAGTCCGAGCATCAACCTTAAACAGAGGTGATAAACCGCTCGGAGCGGGGAGAAGCGGTAGCGGGGAAGGTAAGCCCAGGCAGGCGCGGCGTAGAGAAGGAGGGACATAATACAAGCCTGGAACAGTCTTACTTTATGGCCGTGGTTCAACGGGCTGGCTGGGCGCAGGAGAGGGGCCAGTCCTAACATGACTCCCCTCGCTCTCCCTGCAGACGCTCTCAGGTTCGAGTCCCAGTTGCAGCGACGGTCCAGCGTCACACCCAGGTATTTCACCGTTTGCGACCACTGGACCGCTTCTCCCGCGACGCGGAGGGGCTGCAACGGACCCGGTCTGCGGCGGGTGAACAGAATCACCGACGTCTTCGCACCGTTGACAGCTAGGGATTTGGAACCCAGGTAGGCGATTATCCCCCGCAATGCCATGGTGAGCTTGGCCCAGATCACCGCGGCATCGGGGGAGGTCGCCAGGACAGCGGTATCGTCGGCGTATTGGAAGAGGAAGACTCCCCGTGGGACGGGCACGTCGCGCACGAAGAGGGCGAAGAGGAGGGGGGAGAGACAGGAGCCCTGGGGGACTCCAGAGACTATGGGACGAGGGGTAGACAACTGGTGGTCCACGCCCACTCTGAAGGAGCGGTCCTGGAGGAAAGACAGAAGGAGATGAAGCAGGGGGGAGGGAACTCCGGCTTCTGCAAGTCCAGCGAGAAGACCTCGGTGGCTAACGCTGTCGAACGCACCCTTCACGTCCAACAAGACGAAGCCGGAATGGCGACGCTCGTCGAACGCTTCCGTCACCAGGTCGACTACCTTGGCGACGGCGTGGGTGGTGGACAGGCCCTTCCGGAACCCGAACTGGTGATCCGGCAGGAGGGGGTTCACCTCCAGCCAGGCCTCCAGTCTGGACAAGATCAGTCTCTCGGCGACTTTGCCGACGCAAGAGAGCAGAGAGATGGGACGATAGGACGTCGGATATCCGGGCGGTTTCCCGGGCTTGTGGATGGGTATGACAGTCGCCACCCGCCACTGCGCGGGAAAGTACAGCAATATAAACATCGCGTTCAGGATGCGGAGTAGCAGGACGAAGGCTTTACGAGGGAGGTGGGCCAGGAGGAGGGGGGATATCCGGTCCAACCCGGGAGCGGACGCGGCGCGAAGCCTCGCCACGGTCCTGGTCAGCTCGGAGGGGGTTACCAGCCGCAGGTCGGGGTACGGGGGTTGACCTGCCACCGGGGGAAGGAAGTGCCCCGGGGGATCCGCTTGCGCTCTCTCCGGTGATCCCGGTCGCCTCGCGAAGCTGGCCTGGAATCCTACCGCCAGAGCCTCTGAACGGTCTGTGGCGGAGGACGCCAATCCGCCCGCCACGCGGAGCTCGGGGATCAGATCCTTCTTGCGACGCATCCCCTTCAGATGGCGCCACAGAGAGAGATCTTTTGTGTCGAGAGCGGCAAGACGGCGCGTCTTAGCCTCCCTCTGCCACTGTCTGAGCTTGCGCCGACAGTGAGAGCGGAGCGCGACGTATATCTCCCGGACACGGGGGAGACGACCTCTCTGCCACAGAGCGCGCGCTCTATCGCGTAGGCGCATGTCGTCTATCAGGTCGGGTGGGAGCGGGGGGCCCAACAAGGGGGGTCGGCGGATCGGAATCGACGATTCCGCCGCCGACAGGAGGGAGGCGGTGAAGAGTTGAACCTGCCGGTCCAACTCCTCCACGTCGGGTATGGGGGCGGCTGGGGCCACAACGCGGTTCAACCTAGCCTGGAACCTAGGCCAATCCGCGCGTCGGTAGTTGAACAGTGGCGGCGCGTCTGTCTGGAGGGGAAGAAATCGCATAACGCTCGTCACCGGATTGTGGTCGGAGGAGTGGGAAAGATGGGTGACCAGAGGTGTCAGAAACGGCCTCCTCGTGGTCAGGATCAGGTCCAGGTAGCTGGGATGGTGTCGAGGGTGATCGGGCAAGTAGGTGGGCAGATGAGGACGGTGGATGAAAAGGCCGGCCCCGTCGGCGAACCTCCTCAGAACCGTACCACGCGCTTGTGACGCCACGCACCCCCAAGAGACGTGCCTGGCGTTGTAGTCGCCCGCTAGCACAACGCTAGCGTCGAGAGCACGCAATACGGCCAAATCGGCCACCTGCAGGACCATCCGCGGCGGACCGTAGACGCAGACGAGAGTGACGGAGTACGCGGCACCCAACAGCCGTACGGCGACCGCCTCCAGGGACAAGAGCCCCGGGACGGTCGTCCGATGGTGCTGGAGGCGGGACCGAACCAACAGGGCCACGCCGCCCCCCCTCCGGTGACCACCTCGGTCCACCCGGTAGACGGAGAAGCCCGGCACCTGAAAGACGGTTTCCGCTCTGAACCACGTCTCCGTCAGAAACGCCACGTCTACATCCATGTCGGTCATCATCTGGAGAAGCTCGGGAATCCTAACGACCAGCGATTTGCAATTCCAGAGAAGGAGTTTGATCTCGTCAATCAAACAAAGTCTGGCACACTTCGGACAAGATTTGAATCTTGCCTCCCCAGTCCGGGGCGGCCACGAAGCGTGACAGACACTCCCTCAGGTAGGGGAGTTTCTCACAGATACGGAGCGATCGAAAAAGCTCCCATATCTCCGTGAGAGTATGGATCAGGGACTTGAGATCAGCGGTCCCTGGTGCAGGAGGGTGAGGTGGGGCACGGGCAGAAGTGCGGGGGGCGGCGGCAGGCTGCCGAGACGCCGGTTGGACGCCCGGCGTCGCGACTCCTGCCTTACCTCCCGGAAGACGGGGAAAGTCCCAGGCGTTGACGAGAGGGGGGGGCGCCGGAAGATACTGGGGTCTGGACGGCGGTTGTGCGGCGACGGGAGTCGAGCGCTTGCGCGACTCGACAAACCGTTTCCGCACCTCGCAGATGCCTGCATTTGCGGGGTGAGGGCCCCCGCAATTGGCGCATCTGGCGGGTTCCGAGCGTGGACGCTCGCAGGCCGCTGACGTATGTGCACCTCCGCACTTGACGCACTTATCGTTCCTGAAACAGGATACGGAGGGGTGTCCGAACCCTTGGCAGCGATGGCACTGCTGAGCCAGGTTCTTTCTCCGGAAAGACTCGAAGGTGACACGCACTTTCGAGATAACCGTCTCCTTGCTCAAGGCCTGTAGCTGCTGGCGTCCAACCAGAGTCACAAGGAAGAGAGGGTACGGCTTTTCCGGCTGATCCTGGCCGGCAGCGCGCGCACCCAAGCGTGTGACGCTCCTCACGGTGTATCCCATCTCAGTGAGCTCTGAGTGGATGTCTTGGGCGGGGGTCCACAACGGTAGACCGCGGACAACGAGCCGCCCGTCTCTCTCGCTGTCCAGCGGGAAAGTATAGGGCTGATAACCCTGGGAGGTGAGTCGCTCCAACATCGTGGTCCTATCCTCCAGGGTGTAGACGGTGAACGTCACCCTGTTGGAGGACCATCTAATGAGGAGTTCACCGCGGAGTCCGCGGCTGAGTGCCTTGGTGGCCGTGAAGGGGTTCACTCGGAAATCCCCTTCGCACACTATCACCGGGACTCGTTGGGTCCCACTCCTCTCGGGGTTGGCGTTGGCCCTGTCGCTGGGTCGGGGGTCCTTGCGGACCGCACCCGAACCCTGGGAGGGGCCCGCGACTGAGGCGCGGGTACCCCTGGGGGTGGCACCGGCGGGCGCCTGTGCCCCCCTGGGGTCCCTGCCCGCCGCGGGCCCCTGCCCTAGGGGCTTCAGCGGCGGTGCCACAGCTTGGGGGATCGCAGACTTCGGTACTGAAAGCGCTGGCTTGGCTTTAACCACTAAATAAATTCTAGTGTTTAAGGGTTTAACCACCATACATCATAGATGTGTCTTAAGCTATAACCACCAGCGACATAGTAGTATCTCAGTCTATAACCACCAGAGACATAGTAGTATCTCAGTCTATAACCACCAGAGGCATAGTAGTATCTCAGTCTATAACCATCAGAGACATAGTAGAGTCTTAGGCTATAACCACCAGACACATAATAATAATGTCGGCGGACCACCATTGGCAGCTCGGCCGGACTAGGAAACAAAAGAGCATCGCACTCCGCGGTTCAACTGTTCTACCTAGAGTCTGTTCACCGCGCGCGCGAGCGACCCACCGGAACTAATGAACGGATTTGCACGAAGCCGTGGAGCAAAACCACGCCATTTTATTAGCTTCGTTTCCAAACTAAACTACCACGGACTGGTGCTAGTTAGGTCTTAGAATCGAGGCTCGCAATAGACCGAGGAGGTCGATGTTTGAACCTTAACCGGGTGAAATGGAGACAGTTTTCTACAAGTGATTTTATTACTAGGAAACTCTCTAAGACGGCGTCCGTAGTTATCTCAGGCGGCGAGAGTCAATCTTAGAATACTCTCCCTTTGCTTTTCACAATATAAAATATTATTTTGCCAAAGGGGGGAGCAAGAACACGTGATGTGTGATGTTTTAACTTTGATCTATAATTTTACACTTGTAAAATCTGTTGTTTTTTTAGTAACGCGTCTTACAACTCGTTTGGGTTAAACTCTTTTGTACTAATTAGTCTAATAGTTTTAAGGATTAGGAAGGTTATATTTACGGGAAGTGTACTTGAATTTGCATGGAGAGAGAGTCGAAAACCATCTTGGAAACATCAACCTAAGTACACCAGGACCGAGATTCAAACCTCAACCCCTCCCCGTCATCGGCAGTCTAGCCTGCTTCGAGAGTAGCGCGTTAGACCATTCGGCCACCGAAGCGGGTAAAACTGTTTTTATTAAATGTGCATAATAAGAATAATAATGTAAACATTTTAATGGAGGCCACTGCATGTATTTTTTCTGTTAAAAAGTCTCCATTGGTCTAAAAAAATTGGGAATCTCAAGTCTCCCAGGAGAATCTCAGTATTTCATTTTAAGCTTTTATAGGCTCAAGTTATAGTAACATTTTCTCTCCCTAGAAAAATGATTTCTTTCAACGCCCTTAATGGTCACCTTCCTATAGACAACCCTTCCGGGGGGCAAATGGCTTGACTAATGTTTCCAACACATTGCGACAGAGGTACAGGAACAGGTGTTGGGAACGCTAGCCTGTTTCTCGGTCACCCTGTATCAACAAGTACAGGAACAGGTGTTCGGAACGCTAGCCTGTTTCTCGGTCACCCTGTATCAACAAGTACAGGAACAGGTGTTGGGAACGATAGCTTGTTTCTCAGTCACCCTGTAGCGACAGAAGTACAGGAACATGTGTTGGTAACGCTAGCCTGTTTCTCAGTCACCCTGTATCAACAAGTACAGGAACAGGTGTTGGGAACGCTAGCCTGTTTCTCAGTCACCTGTATCAACAAGTACAGGAACAGGTGTTGGGAACGCTAGCCTGTTTCTCAGTCACCCTGTATCAACAAGTACAGGAACAGGTGTTGGGAACGCTAGCCTGTTTCTCGGTCACCCTGTATCAACAAGTACAGGAACAGGTGTTGGGAACGCTAGCTTGTTTCTCGGTCACCCTGTATCAACAAGTACAGGAACAGGTGTTGGGAACGCTAACCTGTTTCTCGGTCACCCTGTATCAACAAGTACAGGAACAGGTGTTGGGAACGCTAACCTGCTTCTCGGTCAGCCTGTATCGGGTAAAGAACGAGCGCATGACCATATATGGTGTTGTCGCCTGGCTGGTAGGCAAGCCCGCTCGATGTTTTCGCGCGCAGTCTCCGGTGGGATTGCCAAACAACTTCAAAATAAGATTAAAGAGATTGCAGACACGCGCTAGAAAGCAGGCAACACGCAGCCCGCGACCCATATGTGGTCTTCCGAGGGATTTCTTTAGCAATTACAGGAAAGTATTTCTGTGAGCCTCGTGATTGCCTAGGCTAGGAGTTTATTGGAGTCGTATAAACGCCAGCACCTACAAGCCTCTAGTATATTTTAAAACATTTTAGATCATTTCAACCCCCCTCCCACCTCCTAACCCCTTCTTTCTTCAGCTTTGCACAGGTCTGACTCTAACCTCTACCCCCTCCCCCTTCTCTTTTTTTAAATGCTTATACCACTACATTGCTATTTGAAAGTGTCAGTGTAAATGCAACACAAATAGTTTATTATTATTACTATTATTAGCACCGCGTCTTACTACCCGTTCGGGTTGTACGCACTTACGCTAATGTGTAATGGTAGGGTGATTGTGAGATGAAATGGAGGACCTACAGTTTAACGTGGGATCCGAACCACGGTGGAGGCCTGGCATTCCCCACATTCCCAAGATGTCTTGTCAGAGGTGAAGGAAGGGTTTGGTAATCAGATAAATCTGTGCCGGGACCGAGGATTGAACCCCGGACCCCCAGCATAGAAGTCTGACACCTTACCCCTAGACCGCCAGGTCACAAATAGTTGTTGTTGTTATAATATTGCGCTCTCTCCGATATATATATAATATATATGTCCCGTCTGTAAATATACAATTTGTTCTCGCATAAATAAATAAATAGTGTACAGGTCCAATCCGGATAGTTACGATAAGCCGTAGCTAAGGGTATTTATTGTTCACAGTTGGTAATCCAGCACTCCACTATAAGTTATATGATAACAGTTAATGAGTCGAGAGTCGCGCCCACCTATAGTATGATTTTGGTAGGAAGAACAGTAGAAGTTAGTAACTAAAGTTACTAAATCAATGTTAATATATTCATACATAAAGTCATGTCATCTGCAGATGTTAATTCCGATATATATTATCAATACCAATCAAATAACACAAATAATATAAGAAAATATTATCAATGTTGGCCGCAAAGAAAAATGTTTTGATTTTCTCTACTGTTCTTCCAACCAAAATCAGGGTATAGTTGTGTCCTTGCTTGTTCCAAGACAGAGATGACCAACCAGCCAACTTGTTTTCTCTCTGACGTGTTGCATGGGATGAGTCACTCATCAGGACATGTGACGTCACGACTACCCTTGCCCTTTTCACGATGATCACCATGTACGTTAGCTACAGTAGACCCATGGCTTCTTTGGTGCTGACTGACAGCTCACAGCTGACAGCTGACGGCTTTGAAAAGTTACCAGACCAAATTATGTATCTCTACGCCGAACCATATTATCTGCAAAAACATGTGTTTAACAGCTGTCACTTCTGACGGTCAATATCTAGGTATATATCTAAATATTGACTGTCAGAAGTCAGCTGTGAGCTGTCAGTCAGCACCAAAGAAGCCGTGGGGCTTCTGTACTATGCCGATACAACCTGTGCCGGTGATGGAGAGGTCAGGCTTCAAATCCTGCCTAACCAAACGCTTTTTCTTTAAATATAGTTTCCCCACAACTTTCCCTCTACACAAATATGGCTCACCTCAAGACCCGATGTTCGTGGGTTCGAACCCAGCTTGGTTCGACGGATTTTTTCTTGAACGATAAAAATCCGTAGCACAACTTCCTTCGGAGGGGAAGTAAAGCCGTCTGTCTCATGTCGAGTGTAGCGTGTAAAAGAACCCTGGAAGATATCAGAAAATGTCTCTCCCGACCAAATTGGTGGGCCCTCTTCGCTCATGTAAAATTCTCGTGTGCTGATTTAATCAGTCGGTTCAGAAAGTACCCATTAAATACCTCAAATTAACAAATAGATCAAAAATGACAAACCAAATAAACGCCTCTGATTCCACGACTCGAACCCTGACCTGAATCGTTCGCTCCCACTCTGAGGTTAGTTGGGGATCAATCCAGAACGGGGAAACTCTATGGCAAGAACGTTTTTACCAAGGGCATAGAAATCTAATTTTCCAGGGGGGAATGGACCCCACGACCTTCTCCAACACCCCGAGCTACGTCATGAACCAGGAGTTTCCAACACACGGCCCGCCGTCATATCTTTTGCGGCTCATCGGGTCATGAAAACATTTGAATTATTTCAACAGAAATAAAAATCACAAATACAGAAAAATATTTTACATTATTAAATAATAAAATAATATGTATTTTAAGTTGTTTTATAAACTATGTTTGCATTATACATGAAGAAAAATATTACTTTTTGTACAAATGTACATTGAACAGGCAAATTATTACTCTAATAGACGAGGGAGAGAGTACTATTCCGGGAGTGTTCGGACATAGTCGGGAGTGTTCGGACATGGTCGGGAGTATTCGGGCATAGTCGGGAGTGTTCGGACATGGTCGGGAGTATTCGGGCATAGTCGGGAGTGTTCGGACATGGTCGGGAGTGTTCGGATATAGTCGGGAGTGTTCGGAAATGGTCGGGAGTGTTTGGACATGGTCGGGAGTGTTCGGACATGGTCGGGAGTGTTCGGATATAGTCGGGAGTGTTCGGATATAGTCGGGAGTGTTCGGAAATGGTCGGGAGTGTTCGGACATAGTCGGGAGTGTTTGGACATGGTCGGGAGTGTTCGGATATAGTCGGGACATAAACTATCGAAGGATGTTTGTTTTAAAACTCACGAATTTGAATTCATGGGCGTTTAGCGGAGTTAGGTCAGTGCCAGCGTAATCAACTGGCATGTCCAGCTCTAACTAGGGATTCGTTCGGGTTAAACTAACCACGCTATTGTGATAGGATTGAAGAGGGTAAAATTGAGGAATTGTACGCCCATTTGCGGTGAGGAAGGGTGAGAAATCATGGCGGGAAAAACACCCTCAGTACACCTGACCAGGAATCTAACCCCGATAGAGTATTAATAGTCTGAGATAATCTCCCCTATGTTAGTCAGAGTTTACACATATAAATATCTTCTGGAACACAAATTCTCAAGTTGGGAGACTCGTTTGTTATCCAAGCAGCGTTGAGTGAGATAAGTTCAACTTTATAAAACAGTTTTAATTGCAACGTGAGTTGGACAATCCACCTGATTCCCTCTCACCAAGATCTGATGTATCACTTCATTTTACTCTTATTATGATTGTTTGCTTTGAGTATTGCTAACTGTGTGCTTTTAATTACACCGGGTTAATTGAATAGGACCTGTCTCTCTTGTGCCCATACCACTCTTAGCCCCGACATTAATATTTACTTACATTTCTAACCATGTAGATATAATTACAATTTGAGGACCGCCTATGTGGTCTAGTGGTCATAGGTTGTGGCTACGGACCCAGAGGTCCCGGGTTTGATTCCCGGCGCGTCCAGATTATCTGGGAATCATTGCGTCTGGAACGGGTATGATTCAGCCCAGAGTGGATAAATAAGGAGCTATTCGAATAAAGTAGTAGTGGCTCCGGTATAGAAAGCCGAGATTAATGGCTGCAGTCTCGTTGTGCTGACCACATGACACCCTCTATCCGCAAGAGTTGGCACTAATTCGCCAAACAGTTTGGTAGCTATTCGGTAGGTGTAGCCTGAATGCGGGCTGACACCATGGAGTTACTTTTATTACATTTTGAGTGGGGGCTCAAAATTTCCTAAGATAGCATACAGTTAAAGGGAAATAATAAAATGTTCGAGAACCACTGTTCTATATGGACACATCTTCAAATATATCCCTTGAAATAATCCCTTGACGTCCTTGGACAGCGGTGGTTGAGGGTCCTCGGCCCACGAATCTCCGTTGCAACTTTTGAGAGTACAGCATACCTATTAATTTTTCTCAGAATACGCCACTGGTCTAAGGCACTACCATTGTAGTGGACTAGACTGCCGATGACGGGAGTCTGAGGTTCGAATCTCGGTCGGGTGTACTGAGGGTGGACAAGGCTCTTTGCGCTTATATTTCCACTCATCGAAAAGTAAATAAAACGTATACCCATGCTGGATATCGAACCCGGGACGGTTGAGCTGAAGTGTCAAGCATCTCGTGTTGGAATGAACGCTCTTCTTGAACAAACTATACCTGAGCTGTCCTACTCTAAACAGAATGTCCTTGTTCGATGTCCATACAAGGTGGAGTGACGTCATAACTTGTTTTTTTTTAAATCCCCTCCAGTCAAACTTTCTTTAAATGGGCGCGCGCGTGGACTTGATGTCGCCGGAGCCACGGATGAACGAACCTAATATGTTGCTGGCTATTGGATGAACCGTTCTCAGTTGAGAGGTTATACATTCGGACATTCTGTCCGAGTAAGAGTTCATCCCTATTTGGGTATTTTTCCGAACTCCTGAGTTATTCCCATGGGTATATTACACTTCATTCGGGAATTTGCCCAGTTATTATTATGTGTTCTGTCTTACGACAGATCCATTCCTTTTGTCAGTGAGATTAGACCATCAATGAATGTACTGTACCCTGTCCTCCGTCTCCTCCTCCTTCCTAAGCTCCTCTTTCCCTCAACCGGTGACCTGGCGGTCTAGGGGTAAGGTGTCAGACTTCTGTGCTGGAGGGTCAGGGGTTCAATCCTCGGTCCCGGCACAGATTTATCTGATTACCAAACCGTTCCTTCACCTCTGACAAGACATCTTGTGAATGTGTGGGAATGCCAGGCCTCCACCGTGGTTCGGATCCCACGTTAAACTGTAGGTACTTCATTTCATCTCACAATCACCCTACCATTACACATTAGCGTAAGTGCGTACAACCCGAACGGGTAGTAAGACGTGGTGTTAATAATAATAATAATAATAATAATTTCCCTCAACCTTTCCTTCTATGACGTCGTGCAGAAGATAGTTCCTCTTAAGAATGTGTTCGATCCAGTCTGCTTTGTACAGAAGAATCACATCCAAAATGGTTCTCTTCTCACCCACTCTTCTTAAGACTGGTTCATTTGTTTGTCCACCTGTCTGTCCACCTGATATTCTCAAGTCTTCTCCTGCAAAACCTTTCTAAACTCTCAAAAGTATTTCTTTTCCATCTTCCTGAGAGTCCAAGTTTCTGCTCCAAATGTAGCTTTTCCTCAGTTTATTCTTCAGCTCCAAACTCAACTCACTGGTCAGCAGTGACCTCTTCTTGTTGAAAGCTTCCTTGACCTTGGAGATCCTCGACCTAGTGTCCTTTGTCACCAAGACTTCACAGGCACTTGAACTGATCTATGTTTTCCAACTCCTGGTTTCCAATTTTGACTTTCAACGGCTTTAAATTTTCTTGAAACCACCATCAATATGGCTGCTACAATCAAAAAAAAATTAATAAAACCTTTGTATCTAAAGAAATATATTTTGATCGATTCATATTTGGTTGCTAGTTTTTTTTGTAAATATCTAAAATGCGCCATCCTCTTCAATATAATCAATGCCACCGTCATGGCTTTTATTCCAGAGGAATGGAAAAAAGGAGGCTTCCAGAACAGGAAATTGAAACCAGCTGCGTTATTCATCATTGAAATGGTGTTTTATTTCAAAGATAAGGCGGTGTTTGCTCGAGTAACTTCAAAAAGGGAGTTTTCAAAAAAGGAATCGCCTGCAGCCAAGTAGGACAAACACAGGAGGGGTTGGTAGGAAGACAGGCGAGACTTTGTTCTTTTGTTGTGGGGGGGGGGGGGGCTTAGGGCAGCCTTTCTTCCTCAGGGGTTGGAACACGTAATACTCTATCTACGGAAGGGGAGGTTGGGAAGGCGGCCTTCCTCAG
>CABEEJ010002731.1:7297-58416 GCA_901482245.1 Timema douglasi
GTTGGATTGTGTTGTCAGAGGTACCAAGTTCCGTCAGTATATGTCTTTTGCACTAATCAATATTAACTTATTTAATCACCTGTGGTTTTACATGACTTAAAAAAATAATCAAAATAATGGAATAATAAACCCATTTTGTTAATATGTCATATACATAAAGGTTATTGTTTTGACTGTCTTTGGTCCATCATTAAAAATACAAATTGTCTCACACTTACTAAAAAATAGGGAACACAATGAAGTGTGATATATTTTTATCAGATATTTTATTGTTGCTTAGTGTATTTTTATTTTTACTCTTACATGGATTTATCATCTACAGCTGATAAAAAGTTATTTGTTAGAAGTATTTTTTTTTATTTAATCTAGGCATTTGTGACATTTCTTAAAATATAATATATCTACAGATTATCAAGCCAAACCACTTGAACACCAAACTAGTATTGTGTAAACAATAAAATTTAGTTTTAAAATTGTGAACATTTTCTGTCATTTTAAAGGTTTTTTTTTTGTAAAACATAACATATGAAATTTTATTTTAATATAATCCTCTCTTTTGTACTCCTGTATTTTTATATAATTTTTCATCCAATGCATCATTTTTTTATAATTTTTTTAGTTTTGTTTTATTTGGTAAGGCTTGTGATAAAAAAAATTCCAGGTTTGGAATAGTATTTAAAATGTTTATTCTTTTGTTGTTTCAATATAAACAGTGAAATTGCTTTTTTTTTTTTTTTACAACCATAGTTTCTCTCTCCAACATCAACTTGCCTCGGGATGGCTTTGACTAAAATCAAATTGTTCCTTCTTGCAAAATATCCCATTAAATAAAAAAGATTGTAAGCTTAATTTGACCTCAAGAGGCATACCAACACCTCTGGCTCTTAAAGCCCTCTTCACTGATCAAGATCATAGAGTCCTTCCTTCTCACCAATCCTTCTCCAATCAGTCTTGAATGACATTGAACCAGTTTGAATCTCGGCAGGATCGAAGATGTATTCTTCCCATAGTACAGAGCCAGTTGTAGTTCACTGTAAGTACAGTCCCACACCTTAAATAAGTCTCGCTAGTGCACCTGTGTTATTAGTCTGAGGATCCTGGGTTTAATACTCGGTGGGGTCGAAAATGTATCCTTTGATATATGGCTCATTCTCATGGCGGGAGATCTTGAATGCTGTGTTTGTTTCAGGATTAGGTCACCCATAGCCAACACACTAACACTACTATTCAAATAATGAAGTCCTAAGTGCTGATAGCCCCATTCGAGAACCCCAGTAAAAATTAAACTTAATTATTATAGTTTGGTACTAAACAAAGTTTGTAAATCTGGCTTGTCACCAATGGTATCTTTAACTTTACAAGAATTCTGATATTTTTTTATTTATTTTATGGATTGATCTACATATATTTTTATTAAAAAAATGTTTTTGAACACTTGTAGAATATATTAATTGTTTATAATACAAAAATTTTAATAAAATTCTAATAAATAATACTCGCTTAATTTTTAGAAAAAAGCTGCAGATCTTAGCAAACGAGCAAAACTATATGGAATGGAAACAAACGAATAAAACGTTTTGGTGCCCCAGTATAGCGCACTTGGATGAAAGTACAACTTCCAAGCATTGCTATGTGTGTGGTCACCTTTAGGGAATGTGCTATATTTATACATATTAAGTGATAATATTATTTGTTTAAAGCTAGCAGCAACACTTGATGATTGTGATGTCTGCAGTGGTGAATATATCGTACAAGGTGTAAATGATAAGTTATACAACATTATAAGAAAAATTGTAAAATAAAACAATACATGATTGAAATACCTTTACTAAGACTTTCATTCCAACCTCTTTATTTTAGAAAAAGTTAATAAAATATCTATTGGTCAGAATTTTACAATTCAAACCAAAGCACTCATTTACATATCTTCAATTTGTAAAATTAAATTTTAGGTTTGGGATAGACCAGTGTTTCCCCAACTTTCAGTAGTCTTGCACCTTTTTTGGGGCCAAGCCAATTTACCTCTAATATATCTTCTATCTTGTAAACTACAATCATCACACACTAAGAGCGGTGTATTTTTTTCAGCACCACGTTTTACTACCAGTCCTGGGCCTGGATTCACTAATGGGAGCAAATAGTTGCGCCGGCGCAAGTTTGAAAGATGTGCCCAAATCCTTATCCACTAAAATAAGCGAGCGCAATTTGAGAGCAAAGTTGCGCCTTTTATTTGCCACCACTCAAGAGTAGGCGCAACTATTAAAATCATGATTATCACTTCAATAAATTTAAATATCATATTCTCGCTATGGCTTAGAATACAATAATTAGTTAACTGTACTCCAATTAATAATAAATAAATTAAAATAAAATAAGTCTGTTGAGCACAAAATTTGTTTCAATTTAGATAGTGGTAACAAAGCATAAATATGGCGGTTAGTATAGCTTTAAAATAAGTTTTAAAGTTTGTATAAATGTTTTATTAATGGAACTTAAGCTTTAAACTAATAATATTAATACATTCTAAATAATGTACTAATATTGTTTTGTGTAAAGCACCCAGAAAGAGGCCGCTTCTAATTTTATTGCTAGTTTACAAACAAAATACTTAAAAATCTTTGTATTTGCGGTCATTTTAATTAGAAATTTAAAATAAAGTAGTTTTGACTGAAAGTAAATTCTTCACAAGGATTGGTCGAAAAGAGAGCAATTGATAATGTTTATGGTGGCATCACCATAATCTTGCTACCAGTTTGCGCCTTGTTTAGTGAACATGGAAATGGAGCAAATAATAAGGTGCATCTTTGGGAGTATCTTGGGTGCAAAGTTACGCCATTTCTAGACTTGGACCAGAGCAGAATTGCACTTGTTAGTGAAACTAGACCCCGGTTATACGCTTACATACTAATTACGCTAATAGTTTTAGGGATTACGGAGGCTAGAGTTATATGAAATGTATCCACATTTGTGTGGAAAACCATTTTGGAAAATATGAACGAGATTCGAACCTTGATCTCCCTGTCAATGACAATCTAGTCTACTTTGAGAGTAGGGCGTTATACTACGCGGCCATTGAAGCGGGTAACAGTGGTGTGGACAAGATTTATTTTGCAAAGGATGGAAAGTGCTCATGCAGGAAAAATATTTATTTCCAAGTATAAGGTTGGTCAAAATGTGACTTTTTAAGGGAATAAAATAATTTGATTGCAATAATTTGTGTTAAATATTCAATAATGAGTGTTTTGAAAGGATTTTTTTTTCATTCTTATTCTTTATTTCTGTGTCAACTACTATCATAAAATACGGGCTGAGAGGTGACTCATGTGTAAGTACCATATTATTGAGTGAATTGTCACAATAGTCTTATTCTTTCCCACATCTTAGTGTTTTTTTTATGTCATTGCGACTCTAGCTGCTAGTTAAAATGGTAGTGAATGAAAACTCGATTACCGCAGTTTAATACATATATTATTTCCATTTCTCATAGAATACAACAAAATTTTGATATAAATACAGTAAACCAAATATGTTTGATGTGGAAAAATGCATTGAAAAAAATATTATTTCAACAATCTGGGTGGGATTCAAATCCTGAAAATCTCTGGCCCCTGCAACTAAGTCAATAATTTAGAAAGAGAAATGGACTGACATTATGCCTATGTTGTTTATATATATATATATATATTTAAAAATGCAAGCAAGTGGACATGAAAACCACCCCAAATGTTGGTTGCCGTTTAAAAAAATCCCATTTTAGAGCGAATTATGCCCCCCTCCCCTACCCCCTGCCCCCATAATGTGATTAAATGTCTCACAGCCATGTCGGTGTGTGTTAATTAGTAGAGCAGGAAGGTCAGTGGTAGGAAACCACCCCTCTCCACTAAACTGTCACATGTATGTAAACAGGCATGTGTCGAGAGGCGAAGCGAGAAATCTCCTCGCTTGGATATCATTCCGGTATGTTTCCTCTTTTAATCCGCACATGACCACACTAAGCACTTTTTACACACACCCCCCACCCCCCTTTCCACCCTCTCTAGATTTACCTTGGTTAACCTGCTCTCAGTTTAAATAATTAAACTCTGGTGTTTGTGTGTGAAAAGGGAGGTAGAGAAGGGGGGTGGGAGGCAATCTAACCGTGAAGCACACACTTTTTTTTTATTATCAATCATTGACCTCAGTGGTTAAAGTGTTCGCCTCAGGACCCAGTGTTCGTGGGTTAAAACCCAGCCGGGGTCAGTGGATTTTCTTGGACAATAAAAACTCATAGCACAACTCTCTTTGGAGGGGAAATAGAGCTGTCAATTGTGGCGTGATAAAGAACCCTGTTAAGTATGTGAAAATATAGTTACCGGCAAAAGGTGGTGGGCCCTTTCGCTCTTGCTCATAGAAATATTCGAGTGCTGATATAATCAGTCAGTTCAGAAAGTGCACTTTAAATACCTCAAATAAATAAAATAATTATTAACAATCTTTGATGAAGTAAGATTTTGCCCGTGCTTATTTTCAATATGGCTCCTTCCTTCCCACATCGCTGTGGCAAGCCGGCTAAGGCTTCAGTCTCGCGTGTTGTCCGACCGATGATGGAGATGTTAGGGTTTGGAAAAGGGGGGAGAGGAAGAGAATACCTACTACATTATTGCGGTTAGGATCTGGGATCTCTCTTGACTGATTTCGAACCACATTTTAGAGCGGATCTGAGTCTGAAATGCTTGGCTCTTTTGTTAGTGTGACTGTACTGAGCTCAAGGTCCTCGGGTTCCATTCCCAGACTGATTGAAAAATGTATAATTGTCTGTTTTAGGGTTTCCCTATTCATGGTGAGGAATTAAAGGCCTGGGAACTGTATGTTGGGTTGGTTATGCAAGTCAGCTAGTCTGTGAATCGTATGTTTATAATAATATGTCGGTTAAAAAACCTAAATAATAATACACAAATATGGTTATTGAGAAGTTTATCTAGTTGGTTCTCTGCGCCTTGGTGTTTGTCTAGTGACTCGACCAATTAGGTATGTACACCTTGGTACATGTTTAATGACTCGACTTTATTAGGTCTGTACAACTTGGTTCTTGTCCCGTTACTCTACTATTAAGTCTGTATACCTTGGTGCTTGTCTAGTGATTTTACTCTGTTAGGTCTGTACACCTTGGTACTTGTCTAGTGATTTTACTTTGTTAGGTCTGTACACCTTGGTACTTGTCTAATGATTTTCTCTGTTAGGTCTGTACACCTTGGTACTTGTCTAGTGACTCAACTCTCTTAGGTTTGTACACCTTCGTGCTTGTCTAGTGACCCAACTTTATTAGGTTTGTGTACCTTGGTGCTTGTCTAGTGAATTAACGCTACTAGGTCTGTACACCTTAGTGCCCGTCTAGTGAATTAACGATACTAGGTCTGTATACCTTGGTGCCTGTCTAGTTAATCAACTCTATTAGGTCTGTATACTTGGTATTGTGTCAAGAAACAAGCTTAGCCTCTAATGAATGATTGGGCCAGCAGTAAACCTGGGATGGAGGTTGACCAACCCCTCCCCCTCCTTTTCCCTCTACCATCACATCAGAACACTTCACTGCCGATATCACAAGGGAAGGTCTGCACTGGACCAACCCCTGCTCAACCCCTGCTCAAGGTTCAATTATCGCTGGTGATTTGTGAGTAGAGATGTGAGACGGAAAATTTTCAGTTTCGGGAAATTTTCGATTATTTTTTTCGTACACTAGTTCTATTTAATCAGTTGAAATTAATGTAATTGAAATAAAGAAATCCCAAATATCAACGTTTATACCTAATATTAATCTCTCCTAAGGGCGTTATCACCAGAAACATCATCAAACTAGCTTCGATGACCGCACGGTCTATCGCGCAGTTCTCGCAATAGACAAGACTGCCGAAGACGGGGGATTGGTGTTCGATCCCGGTCGGATGCACTAAGAGTGTTTTTTCCTAAATAGTTTTCCACTCTCATGGGTGAAATTCCTTTAAAATCAACCTTCCTTATCCCTAACGCATTATCGTAGTTAGCACATAGACGTACAACCCGAACGGGTAGCGGTGCTAAAATAAAATAAGTAAATAAACAATTGAGTGCGAACCTTTGTCGACCCGCTATGTCTATAAATTGTCACGCAAGTGTTCTATGTTCAATTTTCCACTGTTTTTTGTAAAAGAGCATCGAAATTCAACCATGTGTATAAAACCATTGTTAATAGATGACAACTCGAGTTTGTATCCTCTTAAATAATTATAAAGTAATTTCACTTTCACCTCGGTTGAACCAAGTGCATTCTAAATATACGGAAACACCAAATATTTCAAATCTAACACTTTTAGAGATAGAACACTTGCATTCTCGGGGGACGAAATCATACTTCAATTTTTTTTTTATCATCAATAAGTTAGTCAAAATAATTTTAAGGTTGGTCCAACATTTATCTCCCCCTCTATCCTCCGTGCTTCCTATCCACACCTCCTCTTCCCCCTTCTTGCAACCCACTCGTCTCTTGAAACACTAGTATTTTGAGGTATTTTAGGTGCTAGGTACCTCCTCTACCATCTAACCCCTCCGCCGCAAGCTGCCACTGCGGGAAATTTTCATCTCTTTTTATGAGGTCGAGGTTTAAATCACAACCGGATGCACTAGAGAGGGTTTCCTAGTTGTGGTATATATATATATATATATATATGTGTGTGTGTGTGTGTGTGTGTGTGTGGATATAAGTTCGAATATTTTCTTTTAGTCGTTTTATGCTTTAAAAAATATTATATTGTGGTTATTTATATTACCTATATACTAAAATTACTTGTAAAATGTTTTATTGCACATTTTTTTGTAGTATTTCGTCTTACTACGACAAATCAAGTTATTTATTATCCCAGTATGCAATTCAATTACCTCAAATTTTTTCAATATTAAGATTAATATTAACTTGTAATGTATTACACAGCTCAGGATGGCTATAATTGAACATAAATCGAGTATTTTAGCTGTCAATATTTTTATTGGCGAAGATTTGAAGCCAGAATTTGTTTCGAAGTGAAGTCGAAGCCGATGTTGGTTTCGAAGCTTCGTACACCCCTAATATATATATTCGTTAATGCGGGTATATTTCCTCTAAAATTACTTTCCTCGTCCCGACAACTTAGATTGGCCATTCATAGCGTGAGTGTTAAAATGTATTGAGTGATTCTATAAAAAGAGAAAATATCAAATCCTATATAACTTAGTATCAATAAATGTTCCCGCTTCTGTGGGCTTATGGTCTATGGCGTAACTCTCACTAAAGACTAGAATGTAGATTTATCCCAGGTTGGGTGTACATAGGGTGATTTTTCTAATATTGTTTCCCACACTCTCCGCCTAAATGCGGATACACTTCCTCTAATTTAAGCCTTCATCCCTAACACATTGGCGTAATTAGTACAGAAGAGTATAACCCGAATGCGTAGTAAGACGTGGTCTCAAAATAAGTTAATATTGCCACATAACTTCTATAATTAGTTGATTGTAAGCTAATGGCTATAATCAACTTGCATTATTGACAACTTATGATCAATAAAATATATTAAAAACTAAAAATCTATTTCTTAGCCCAATGATGGGTCGTAAACCCAACCTATTGGGGTAATTTTTACTTAAAGTTCAAAGTAAAAGTTGATAATGTGCCGGGCTAGTAGTAATTAGCTCACACACTCAATTATCTCAACCTCCAACAAAGAAAATATCGAGCCTGCAAGAACAGTGGATGGGTCTGACCTGCCATGGCCAGGCCGATGTGGTCGTTGTTGGTGGGCCACAGTTAAACTCTACTGGAATGGTAACTCCTGGGATGAATCTTCCTTAACAAAAATCAGGGAACAAACTGGAGGTCCAAATAACGAAAATCAAAAGGGGGCAATAGGAGTGAGTGATTGGAATTCTGTTCTTTGAATACCCGAGTTCAAAGATTTTAAACTCAGATCTCGCAACCCACAACAGTTGCGGAAGAAGATATGTGGTCGGTTAACCTCATAGAAATTGTTAAAAGGTTTTCCTCTCAGAATTGAAGTAAAAAATAATTAAAGGATACACAACCTAAGGGAAATGGTAAACCAAATCAACTAAATAAAGCATGAAGTGGTTTCAAGTTGATATTTATTTAATAAGGCATTAATTTCATATGAGAATATAAATAAGAAATGAAAACTGACTAAGATTATCATTAAAATCTACACAATTTTCCAACATGCCGTTATTTCAATAATCTGGTAGCAGGTGAAGTTTCAATAAAGAAAATAACAATTTATATATATATATTGGGCGCCAGCATTAAAGAATACAATAATCAAATGAGGCATTGGCCCTGTAATAACATTATCTATAGATCACAACTCCAAATCGTACTTTCCTGACGTAATAAATATCGTGATAATATTATCCTCACTAAGCATTTAAAAGTAAATATATCTCATAAGTTATTTACAATTAGTCTATAAGAAGTCTTCAAAATAATTAACCTACATCCCATTAAAACTAACGCTAAACAATATCAAAGCCATAAAAAATATTTAATTTAAAATGAAATACGTCTCATAAGCTATTTACAATTAGACCATAAGAAATCTTCAAAACAATTAGCCTACATCCCATTAAAACTAACGCTAGCAATATCAAAGCCATAGCAAAATATTCATTAGAACTTTTTTTAAATGCAGAATAACAAGCTAAATCTTAACGACATCACAATCTTTCAGAGAATCAAGTTAAATTTAACTCTTTACAAAGATCCCAATTCTGTACTAAAATATCAAGATATTTCCTGCGTAACTAATAGAATTACATATCAGCATTACAGCCCAAAGTTAACGAAAGTCGATATTTTCACATACAATAATCGATTCACCTCAGAGCACATGATTAGATCGATATAGTCTCTAATCGATTTTTTTATGAATTGACTACACGATATAAATAAAATTATTATTATTATTAATAATAATAGCACCGCGTCTTACTACCCATTCGGGTTATACGCACTTACGCTAACGTGTAATGGTAGGGTGATTGTGAGATGAAATGTAGGACCTACAGTTTAACGTGGAATCCGAACCACGGTGGAGGCCTGGCTTTCACTACATTCACAAGATGTCTTGTCAGAGGTGAAGGAAGGGTTTGGTGATATAAATAAAAGATTCAAATATATTTGTACATAATATTTACCAAAAGGCCGAAAGACAATTTAGAAAAAAAGTTATAGAAGATAATATATATATATATATATATATATATATATAAAGAAATTAATTACGAAGCCAAAAGGAATTTAGATCTTACATTTTACAAATCTTAAGCCAGAGCTTCTCCTTCCCTCAACAATAATAAAGTCCAAGAGTGGCGACTGGTTGCCCTGCCGCCACTATATACAATAGGCCTACAATCCAGAGATATCGAATGGCGGGGAAAGGGGTGGGTGACAAAGAAATGGAACATTCAAGAACAAAATATGCGCATGACCAAAGCTTCTACATACGTCTCGGCTTTTCGAGGTCATACTAAATTGTATACGAGTGAAATGTCTTTGCCGCTAGAGTCTTTGTAGCTCAAGTTATTTGCGTCTTTTTTCACACCACCAGGCGATCAGTCTTACTTATGTTGATGGAGAGTGTAGTTGTATTGTGCTTGAATGCGGGAAGCAGTCCGATGGGGCGAGTACCGAGTCTCTTGTTTATTTCTTGTGGCCCAATGCTACAGGGAAAATGTTGAAATAAATCGTTTCAAGCTTGGATCTTTTATCACCTGCTCTCTGCGCATGCGTCTAGAACCACTTCAGGTATCCACCTCTACGAGCGCTGTTGCTCTGTTACGTGATTGGTCAATTCCCCTTCTCTTCCTTTCCTGGTCGAGTGTCAATCGGAGAGCTTATTTAACATGATGTATCGCCTAAACAAGGCAGAGAAACTAAATTCACTACTCTGCAGTACATATTAAAATCTTTGTTTTTCTTCGTTAGTAACCAGATACAAGAGGCGCAAGGGTGTCAGACTCAGCCCTGGCCAGGATCAGCTCCAGGTAGCACCCCGCCACGTGGAAGATAAACAACCAGGGAACCTCGTGGTCCGACTACTCAACTTAGAGAGATGGTCAGTTGAATTGTGATCATGTTTTATAATCCCACTAGGGATTTTAGGATATGATCTAAAAGTCACGTTCTGACAGTTATTTGTTTACCTATGCCAAGAACTTGATGTAGCTCTACTTTGTTGTGATCTGTGTGTCTGATTTGGCAGGGCAACAATCTGTCGCTTAGCGGCATTGCGGTGTTTATTTCTAGGTTAGATAATTATTAATATTTAATTGCTCTTAATGTCTAGTTATACCTGTAGCTTAACTGCGGGTTATTTGGTTCCCTCCGAACAAAAAACTCGTCTGTCATGGCGATGTATGCCTTGTTGGTATAGGTTGGGCTGTTGTGTTTCAAGTCACTTCAACAGCTGGCTAATGTAGCTAGGATGAACAGTTTGCTGTATTAGGTGTGAACACAGCTTACTAGATTTAGGATACCCTTCTAATCTGAGTTAGGCATTAGGTAATTGTCGCCTAACGACTCCTTGTAGTTCATTATTTTGTGTGCTCAGCCTAGCAGCTCCAAAGATGCCCTTTGGCAACTTGAGACACTCAGTCTTCCTTTTTACTAGAGGAACGTTAGCACCAAGCAACCAGGGGCTAGCTATTAGCTGTTCGTGGCCTAATTAGGCCTTTGCCCGAGTCAATTGCCTCGTGTTCTCCTTGTTTATGAACAATCCTAATTTAACTTGTTTTCCAGAAGTGTTCAAGTGTTCAAGGCCCTTGTAAATGTTAGTATTTAAAACAATTTAGACGGGTTCCTTAAGATACTTCGAATGAATGCGGCAGCGTTTTAGTGTATACATTTATATACAGTTTTGATAGGGGGCATTTCCGTCAAGTTATTTTCTAGTCACTGCAGTCCTAATTGAGGCTAATCTATCCATAATGTAGGGGATCTAGTTAGTTGCCCCCTAACCATGGCCTTGACGTTCTCGCAGTTGAAAGACGAGCTCATATTGGCTAGAAACAATATAAAGGTAGTCTAGTATCCGGACAGAGCTATACTGTGGCGTATTCTGAGAAAATTAATAGGTATGCTCTACTATAAAAGTTGCAGGAGAGATTTGGGGGCCGAGGACCTTCAACCACCGTGGTTTAAGAATGTCAAGGGATTATTTCACGGGAAATATTTGAAGGTGTATGCCTATAGAACAGTGGGTCTCGAACATTTATTATTTTTCCGTAACCGTATGCTATACTAGGAAATATTGAGGCCCCTCCCTACTCCTGTATTTACTCCTTTTTTATTTATTCATAACGATGATTACAATACACTCAAAATTTAATAAAATTAACTCCATGGCGTCAACCCGCATTAAGGCTATACCAACCGAGTGGCTACCAAACTGTTTGGCGAATTAGTGCCAACTCTTGCGGATATAGGGTGTCATGTGGTCAGCACAACGAATCCTCCAGCCATTAAGCTCGGTTTCTATACCGGAGCCACTACTACTGCATTCGAGTAGCCCCTTATTTATCCACACCAGACTGAGTATATCCCGTTCCAGACCCACTGCTTCCCAGATAATCTGGAAAGACTTCTCAGAAAACATGGAAGCGCCGGGAATCAAACCTGGGACCTCTGGGTACGCAGTCAGAACCTATGAGCACTAGACCACAAAGGCGGTCCTCAAATTGTAATGATATCTACATGGTTAGAAATTTAAGTAAGTATTAATGTCGGGGCTAAGAGTGGTATGGGCACATTTCTGAATGCATAAGAGAGACAAATCTTATTTAATTAGCCTAGTGTAGATAAAATCACACAGCAATACTCAAAGCAAACAATCATAATAAAAGTAAAATGAAGTGATACATCGATCAAGCGTCCATCAGATATTGGTGGGAGGGAATCAGGTGGATTGTCCAATTCACGTTTCAATTAAAACTATTTCTTAAATTTATCTCACACAATGCTGCTTGGAAACAAACGAGTCTCTCAACTTGAGAATGTATGCTCCAGAAGCTATTTAGATGCGTAAACTCTGACTAACATAGGGGAGCTTATTTTGGACTATTAATACTCTATCGCTACGCAATTAATTTATTGCTGTAATCAGTGGTGCACCCAAGGGGGAGAGGGGCAAAAAGGGTATTTGATTCCCCTCCTTTTTCCCCAATATCACAAATAATTTTAATGTAAATTTAAACGATATGAAGAACAACTAAAATATTTAGCCTTCAAGATGTGTCTAATGTATAGGCTACATTTTAAAGCCAGGCTTCTGACTTAAGCCTAATATTCAAAAGGTTTACCGTTACACACAAAATTAACAATTGAAAAAAAACCACGCAAATAATATATTCGATACCATTTGCATTATTTAAATCTCTTAATTTATACAAAACTATTCCAAATAATTTATAAAAGTATTTAATATTCGTAAATATTCTCACCCTTCATGTATTAGGAGTCTGTGCAACCTCAAACCCGCTCACTTAATCAATATGTCATTCTTGCTACAGCCTTGATTGAATGCCTCCCCCAAAGTAAATGTGCCACTGATTAAGTAAATTATTTGAAAATATATTTTATTTTACCTTTCCCTTCTAGATCACCTTGAAAGGGTGAAATTACACTCCTGACTTTTGGGATTCTTTTATGTATATTATTATATACAATCACAATGAGTAATCAGTTGTTAATTTAAAACAAAAACTAAAAGAACACTATCAAAACTCCACAAATCCTTTCTACTAAAGATAATCAAGAATTACCGTCAACTACGGTTAAAGTAGCCTCGTCACTTGTCACACGCCCTACCCCCCCTCCTCACTCTACCAATGCTGAAATGCCTAAATTTGAAAGAGTGGTTAAATGTGTTTGCCAAATACATGATAATACATGTGACTAGAATACCTAAACATAACTCAATGTATTAAATTAGTGTATAATTTAGAGTTTGTTACGTAAGTGAACTATTTTACAATTAATGTTATATATATTTTATGTAATTTTACTTAAACTATACTAAATTAGCTTAATAAATAAACATTGTGATCTTGAATGTTTTTTCAATAGTTGGCACAACGTTTAGCCTGCTACGTATGAACAGAATGACCTGGGGTGTAAAAACCCGAGCTTATTGGTCAATTACTTGTGGGCGGTGACCTGGCGGTCTAGGTGTAAGGTGTCAGACTTCTATGCTGGCGGCCGGGGTTCAATCCTCGGTCCCGGCACAGATTTATCTGATTACCAAACCCTTCCTTCACCTCTGACAAGACATCTTGTGAATGTGAGGAATGCCAGGCCTCCACCATGGTTTGGATTCCACATTAAACTGTAGGTCCTCCATTTTATCTCACAATCACCCTACCATTACACATTAGTGTAAGTGCGTATAACCCGAACGGGTAGTAAGACGCGGTGCTAATAATAATAATAATAATAATACTTGTGGGCGAGCGGAAAGAAATGTGTTGCCCCCTCCTATTCATTGGGCAAGGTCATTAGAGCCTCCCTATCTTGCCTTGCGGTTTTCAAGCAACAAGCCCTGGGTTTCTTATTGTGTTAAGTAGAGCCTTTTGGAAGAAGAATTACTTAAAACACACTATTCTTGGAGTATGAACCAATATTAGCTTTAAAATTAATAATGCATTACATTTCTATTTATTAACAATTTAAACATTAGTATTTACACAGTTAGCACAGACAACATTGAATTTAAAACAAACCAATCCATATCATTAAGGGTATGCGGTGCAGGATTAGCATACCCAGAGAATATGCCACTGGAACTATATGAGTTTACATTAGAATTAATTGGATGGTGTACAAACTTATTCTAGCCATGCACTTACGAGTTTGTTTATTATAAGAATTTAGCGTAATAACTTTAAAGTGAACCTATTCTAGTGCAGGAGCTACCTGATTTAAAACCTTTGAATCCATGATAGAAGCCTAGTTCCCCTTTTTATAGGAATTCTCTACTCAATGTTAACAGTGTGATTAAGTTAGTTATACGCTTTCTAATATCCCCTCATAAAGCTCCATTAATATAGGCATTAATCTAGTGAAACAGACAGCCTGTTATTTGAGTGCTAGGTAACTCTCAAATTATTAGTATTAATTAAAAAGGGCTATTTATGATGAACCTAAATAATTGTTCATCATAGCTTTCTTTCTCAAATACATGCTCAATGTTTTTGTATAATGTTGTATACTCAAGGGAATTCACCACGACACCCATCAATGGGTTAATTCCATTATTGTATGTAACTTATTATATGTTCAATAAAATATGGTATGCCTTGTACTTGTTCTCTCAATCATAGCACCCCCCTTAGTGGAGGTGTGTGTCAAGAATAGCAATTATTAAAAAAAAATGCGTAGACAACAATAGTTATAACTTGATAATTACATAAATAAAATGTATTCTAGTATTTATTATAAGGTGGCAAAATTTATAATCCATGTCCTTTTATATCGCAACTCTATGCCACAATTGTGTGTTGAAAAAGTAAATATCCAGCCATGTTAGGTATTTAGTAACGATGCACCATTTTCTTCTGATGGGAAATAATAAGCACGGGCGGAGGGAGTATGCTTTTTACTTCTCAAAACCGTGGTTTGGATGTAGTCCTAATTATAGGCATGTTTCAATTACTTTTAGTCGAGAAAGGCGTGTACGTATTAACTTAACATGCAAATGAATATAAATATATCCCATATATAAACTATTCCCCCAAAATCTCTACTACTAGCCGCCACTGCGAGGAGGTATAAAACATCATGCGCTATACACCCCGAGAGGAAAAAACTCATTACTAAATAAATATCCAACTTTAACTAATATTTTCCGAGTTAGTCGGTCGGTAAGCAACACCACGAGTAAAACCCTAATCGAGACTACTGGGCCTAGGTTGGAAATTGACTCCCAAAATACCGCTTTTTCACCTGTGTCCTACTTCCAGCATACTGCGGGTTGATGAAGAAAGTTACACTATGGAGAGTACAGTAGCCCCATGACTTATTTGGTGCTGACTGACAGCTCACGGCTTTGAAAAGTTACCAAACCAAATTATGTATTCCTACGCCGAACCATATGATCTGCAGAAACATGTGTTTAGCAGCTGTCACTTCTGACAGTCAAAATTTAGGTATATACCTAAATGTTGACTATCAGAAGTCAGCTGTCAGTCAGCACCAAAGAAGCCATGGGGCTATTTATTGTAGCAGAACCATTCATAGGTTGGGAACAGGTCAATCTGGAATAATGTTTTTACAATGTACACTACTCTGGAAATACATTTAAAAAAACAACTTTGTGTTATATATATATTGTAATTATTCTTAGAATGCGTTGTGTTCTTCCCTACCTCGAGACTTCTGAGTTAGATAAAGGTTAAAACTTCGAATATAATTATCAACAAAGATGAGATTAAAAGAACAAAACTTGATAAAATTATTCCAGCCATTTAATAATATTTTTTATTTTATGCTTGATTCAAAATACGATTAAAATTAAACAAATCTATTGTTTCTTCTTACTATTACCAAGCAAAAGTTCAAAATATTAGTGAAAGAAAATCATAAATAATTGAAAGTGTAATACTTAGCAAATAAATTTGAGGTTTTTTTTGCATTACGTCTTACTATTCTTTTGAGTTGTACGCTTAAGTACTACTTACGCTAGTGGGTTAGGAATTGGGAAGGTTTAACTTAGAGGAAGTGAACCCGCATTTGCGTGGAGGGAAAGTGGAAAACCATTTTAGGAAAAACCACCCCCATTTCACCTGATTGAGATTCTAACCTCAATCTCCCCGTCTTCATCAGTCTAGCTCAACACGAAGCTTAGCGCGTTAGCTAACTACGCCACCGAGGTGGGTGACTGAATTATTGTGCCTTTTGGTCCTCCATGTTTTTCCCAGTTATAACAATAAATTTGCAAGTTTAAAAAAATATAGTCATATAATATCTGATGCTCATAAATTATTTTTTTTTGGAATTCCTGAGTTCAAACTTTGTTTAGAAATAGTTCTCAAAAATCGTAAGGTGAAAGAAAACTTGAATGTTGGCAGACGAAAAAGTAGTAAGTAATCTCATCCATTTTGAGGATCTGGTTAAAAATAACTCGAGACAAAAAAAAAGACTTATGCCCACTTCACTTCAAATCTGTAGGTTTTGTAAGCTAGTGAAAGGTGAACAATACTTATAGTTGAAGTAGAAACTCTCGCAGAACATTTGATATACTCATATTACATTCCATCGTGTGTCGAAAACAATAGCATTATGTTGAACTTGGCTGGCATCACACGCAAAGATATTTATATTTAATAAATAATAAGAAACGCTACATATAAACACAGTTTGGTTTCAACTAGCCGCCACTATAAGATGAAATTACCGTTCTCTTTAGCTAGCCTGATATTTGTAAGTTAAAAATCAAAGTTTGTATCATCTAGCAGCCCTTTTTTTGTTGGATCGATATTCATGAGATTGCCTATCGAATTCGACGGTGACTTGTTTGGTTTAGTGAAAAGAATGCTGCTTCATAATTGAGTAAAAAAGTACAATACCAAGTACAACCAATGGTTATCGTTTCACCGTTATTAGCTGATGTAGTCAATTGTATTCTCTGATGTGGATGAGGGTAGAAATTAGACGCATGTCCCTAGAAAACGTGCCGACCTAGGCAGCCACGTTTTTCCATTACAAAATATAAATTAAAATGGACCCAACCAAAATCTAATCAAAATTGTCTTGCCAAAATTTGTTCAATAGCTATGTTTAGATTAATATTGTTCAACTCCATGGCAAGCTTGAAAATCTAAAAACCATTGTAGTTAAAAGAGAACTATAGAGTTGACAAAAACAAATGTTAAACTGGTCGGACATTTTGTATTAGCTTAAGAAGGCTGTATGGGAGAGCACTGAGAAGCGTTGCAGATATTTAGGGGCTTAATATTTTAAAATATTGTTTTCAACAAAATGTAGGCGAAGGTTCTGACCCGTTAAAATGTTTGAATTGTTTAAAAACGTTTGCATGATAGCTGACATAAAGCCCTATAAAACAATCCCACCTTATGTTAAAATGCTGAAGGTAATCCTATCAAAACACAACATTATTCGATGTAGGAAGGTTTGATCTAGGTTTATAACCTTCTGATTTAATCTCAGAAGTACACGTTTACAATTCCTTCTGGTTGAGTCGATGGTGCCCAATCAACCTGTTTACATTTCCTTGTAATTGAGTCTATGGTACCCAATTAACCTGTTTACAATTCTTTCTAGTCGAATCTATGGTACCCAATCAATCTGTTTAAATTTCTTTATAGTTGGGTCTATGGTACCCAATCAATCTGTTTACATTTCTTTATAGTTGAATCTATGATACCCAATCAATCTGTTTACATTTCTTTATAGTTGAGTCTATGATACCCAATCAATCTGTTTACATTTCTTTATAATTGAGTCGATGGTGCCCAATACACCTGTTTACATTTCTTTATAATTGAGTCTATGGTACCCAATCAATCTGTTTACATTTCTTTATAATTGAGTCGATGGTGCCGAATCAATCTGTATACATTTCTTTATAATTGAGTCTATGGTACCCAATTAACCTGTTTACAATTCTTTCTAGTCGAATCTATGGTACCCAATCAATCTGTTTACATTTCTTTATAATTGAGTCTATGGTACCCAATTAACCTGTTTACAATTCTTTATAGTTGAATCTATGATACCCAATCAATCTGTTTACATTTATTTATAGTTGAATCTATGATACCCAATCAATCTGTTTACATTTCTTTATAATTGAGTCCATGGTGCCCAATCAATCTGTTTACATTTATTTATAATTGAGTCGATGGTGCCCAATCAATCTGTTTACATTTCTTTATAATTGAGTCTATGGATACCCAATTAACCTGTTTACAATTCTTTCTAGTCGAATTTATGGTACCCAATCAATCTGTTTACATTTCTTTATAATTGAGTCTATGGTACCCAATTAACCTGTTTGCAATTCTTTATAGTTGAATCTATGATACCCAATCAATCTGCTTACATTTCTTTATAATTGAGTCTATGGTACCCAATCAATCTGTTTACATTTATTTATAGTTGAATCTATGATACCCAATCAATCTGTTTACATTTCTTTATAATTGAGTCTATGGTACCCAATTAACCTGTTTACAATTCTTTCTAGTCGAATCTATGATACCCAATCAATTTGTTTACATTTCTTTATAGTTGAGTCTATGATACCCAATCAATCTGTTTACAATTCTTTGTAGTTGAGTCTATGATACCCAATCAACCTGTTTACAATTCTTTCTAGTTGAATCTATGATACCCAATCAATTTGTTTACATTTCTTTATAGTCGAACCTATGGTACCCAATCAATCTGTTTACATTTCTTTATAGTTGAATCTATGATACCCAATCAACATGTTTACGATTCTTTATAGTTGAGTTGACAGTGCCTAATCCAATTCTTTCTAGTTGAATCGATGCTGCCCAAACCACCCACTCTCCTCCATGTTAGTTATTTCAACTCCATATGACGTGTAAAATATAAATTAAAATATTTCATGAAGATTAAAATGTTCATCTCTGTCATGGTTCTCACAGTGATTTACACATTAAGATATAACGGCTGTGTTTTTTAATCTGTGATATCTTCTCTTATTAATTTTGCAACTCTCTTGTTTAAAATTTCTGTAGAATTACATTTAAAAAAATCTTTTTATGACCCCGTTTTACTACCCATTCGGGTTATAATATGCTCCCTACTTGTTCATAGCAATACATATCCCTCATCGGTGGACAAGGGGACTAAATGTTAGGGTTGCTTAGTCTGGTTTTATAATGTCTCATTTCTTAGGTTTATCTAAAATCACAGATTTCTATACTACAAACTTGTGCGATAAATTCATGTAAAACACTAGCACGCGGAACGTCAAAATCCGTGTGTCGTGGTTGGATGGAAACACCATTGGCACCATCAGTGGGGTTGGGTGGTTCGAATTATCTCGGCGCTTTCCAACCTTTTCACTGGGTCCGACCCCAATATTTGTCTTCGAGACCCTCGCGACACCTTTAATACAATTCAAGCGTCCGTATTCTAGTTCTTAGATTATTTTTCTCGCTGAACATTACTACCCATCCGGGATATTCATATTTAATTACACGTGTGGGCTAAGTAAAATTTAGAGGAAATGTACCTTTATTTACGTGGCGTGAGAAGGGTGAAACCGTTTAGGAAAAATCACCCTCGGTCGGAATTGAAGGCCTGACCTCATCACCAATAAACCAAACGAGCGTACGTTAGGCCCATATGCTTGATTTAATTATTATAAATTGCGTTTTAATGACTAAATAAATGCCAATAAGATGTATCAAAAGAGAATCAATGATCCCAGCGAGTATTTTGTAAGTTATGATAGCAGCGTCACTCGCCTGAACACGGGACTTCTACAGATAACTAGATCAACAACACTGCACCAACGCGACACGGGTAAACAATAGTCCTAGGCGGCAAGATCAAATGCAGTAGGCTTGAGGCAGTACGGTCAGGTGATTCTAAAAGAAAAACTGTGAGGTAATTACAAACAAAAGTTAACTGGAAATGATATACATTTAGTATTATTAACACATTTATAATTTAAGCTAACTTGTTTGATTAGGACTTGAAAAATCCTTAAGTAACATTGAATAACGAATAGCAATAGAAATATTAGTTTATTACATTGGTAGATTGCTAACATACAGGTGTCTAAACACAATAGTACTATGGCCGGTCTTTTCCCTATTGGTACTGCTAGAGAATTCAATAGTACATGTATTTAATGACACACTCCCTGGGGCACAACACTAATTTAATTCATACAATACTAATACTCAGTTAATAGGTGCCAAAAATGGGCAAAGAGAAACAAGGTATTATCTGCGTGGACCCCATATGGAAACAAGCGGAGTTCCGCGCTTTACGCACCCAAGATAATACCACACGCGAAGCGTGGCAACAAGAATAATTCAATACATTGAACACACTAACCCAACTGGGTCCTCAAAAAGATAGACAACCTGGCTGTAGCCATAAAAACAAGTGTGTAGTCTTAAGGGCTCAAAAGGGAAATATAGTGCTCGTGGAGAATAGCAACCATTTGGACTGAGTCCTTATTACATCTGAAGCTCAAGGCTCCTATATCGAAGCTATATCATATGGATATAGGAAAAACATGGTCTCTTGGACCAATATAAATAGTCAGAAGGACTTAATCAACATTAGGGCTACTGTGACTACACCAACAGAGTTGGAATAACTCAAAACAAAAATCTATTCACTCTGACTGAAACAAGAAATCGAAATAAACACGATAGTCATATCGACTAAGTACTAAGTACTAAGTCTGAAAGACACAATGCTGATAAACAAAAGGTCAGAAGGACTTAATAAACATTTTCTAGTCTTTAAACTAGACCAATAAGTCAGATGGACTTATTAACGTCGCCTCTATACTTAGGAAATCGGAGAGGATTTTCCTCAGCGGCGCTGCGGTGAGAACCTCGCCCAATACTCCATGGCCACCGGTTCCTTCGTGGAGAGAGGTTCCTTCTTCAACTACGTGATGTGATTGAATATGATTGAAGTGAATCTGAGACTCACTCATTTTATACCCTTTCTCTGACTAGAACGGAACAAAAAGAAAGAAATAGAAAAAAAGCGTAATAACACAGATGGTGATAGGAAGGACTGGAGCTTGAGGGGTGAGAAAAAGGGGAGGTTTGAAGACACGCCGCCACAACAGTGGTGCTCGAGGGTCGTGGGAGTGAGCCCAACTTGGTTGAGTTTTTTTTATGTCAGGAGATGTAGTGAGTGGAGGTGTTAGGAAACATCCTCGTCACCATACTTGTATATTTTCCTAGAAGGCATCTTGGCGTTATCTGATCCCATACAGCCACAGTGAGTACGTCTTGAAGCATATTATTCCTGAATGTATATCAGCTTTAATTATCTTCTTTGGATTCCACTATTATAAGTTTAGTATTTTTATAAAATCGGAGAGGATTTTCCTCAGCGGCGCTGCGGTGAGAACCTCGCCCAATACTCCATGGCCACCGGTTCCTTCGTGGAGAGAGGTTCCTTCTTCAACTACGTGATGTGATTGAATATGATTGAAGTGAATCTGAGACTCACTCATTTTATACCCTTTCTCTGACTAGAACGGAACAAAAAGAAAGAAATAGAAAAAAAGCGTAATAACACAGATGGTGATAGGAAGGACTGGAGCTTGAGGGGTGAGAAAAAGGGGAGGTTTGAAGACACGCCGCCACAACAGTGGTGCTCGAGGGTCGTGGGAGTGAGCCCAACTTGGTTGAGTTTTTTTTATGTCAGGAGATGTAGTGAGTGGAGGTGTTAGGAAACATCCTCGTCACCATACTTGTATATTTTCCTAGAAGGCATCTTGGCGTTATCTGATCCCATACAGCCACAGTGAGTACGTCTTGAAGCATATTATTCCTGAATGTATATCAGCTTTAATTATCTTCTTTGGATTCCACTATTATAAGTTTAGTATTTTTATGCAGATTTGTATTATTAAAATCCTTTGTAGTATTTTATATTGGGAGCATGTGGATCATATCCGAGTCCATCCAGTCGCTAACAGTAGGTTTTGAAGGATATTATTATTAAATATTTCAAATCTAATACTCTTCTTTGGATTTTGCATATATAATGATTATAATTTCGTATTTTTACGTAGCCTAATTGTGTAAGTGTCAACTGTACATGATTGACACGCTACGACTCTCCTACCCTTCAAAGGAGGTTCTCCATAAGGGGGTCAAAAAATGATGATGAGGAGACATCTACAGAATTCTCTTGCCCCTTGGAATTAGGCCACGGCAACTACATCGAAGTCATCCGGCTTGCATAACTTGCTCGTCTTCTTCCCTCATGGCATTGGACAGACATCTGAAGAAAACTATTACCATTCTTTCTAGCGAGTTGAAGCCGATGGAAAGCAAAGGGGGAAGAAGAAGAAAAGTCAGATCGAGAGTATACACAAGACTACCTCAGATTCACTCACAATAAAGTTTTGAGACAAAAACCCCAACAAGGGCCATGATTAGGAAAGAAAATGAAAGTTATTTCCTTTACATCCTAAAAGTACTGACAGGAAATAGATCAAAGATTGTTCTCAACAAGAGAAAATTATTAATAGATCTAGATTCTAACTGAATCTTGCTACTGCAACGATTTTTATAACAATAGATCAAAAATGTGTTTCTCGTCAAGAGGAAATTATTAATAGATCTAGATTCTAACTGAATCTCATTTATGTTACTTTCAATTTTAATAAAGGTAGACTATTTACATAAGACTATGAGTGTGCCTACTCCTTACGACCATCCCGTTCTGCATATGTTAGCCCTGCATTTATAATTCCTAAGAAAGATGGCGGACATAGACTGATAGTCGACTATAGGAAAATGAATAAACAGATTATTTTTTACCCCTACCCAATGCCTACGTTTGAAAGTGCTTTTCAACATTTAGGAGGGCGAAGGTATATAGTTTAATAGACCTGAATGCTAGTTTTCTTCAGTGTGCACTTACTGAGGAATCTAAGCAATATACCGCTTTTGTAACACCTTGGGGCTGTTATGAGTATAATAGGGTCCCTCTCGGAATTACTTGTGGAAAAGCGGCATTGAGTCGAGTTTTGGACCATATTTTGGCAGATTTTAAATTCAAATTTGTGTTTAATTACTCAGACAGCATCTGTGTGTGTAGTCAGTCCTTAGAAGAGCATAATGAACATGTCAGATTAGTTTTTCAGCGCCTTAGAGAGGCAGGTCTAACTGTGAATCCGGATAAAGTGACGTGGGGCACTGATTGTATTAAATATTTGGGGTATGTAATTTCTAAGGGAAATATCATTGTTGACCCAGATCGGATTAGTCCTATAGTCAATTTCCCAGCCCCAAAGAATTTAAAACAAGTTCATTGTTTTGTGGGGATATGTGCCTATTATTCGAGGTTTATTCCTTCTTTTTTGGAGTTAACAGCCCCGTTAAGCCAGCTGAAATAGAAGGGTGTACAATTTGTCTGGGGAGACGAACAAAAAACTGCCTTTTCTACACTCAAACAAAATTTGGTGTCCCCTAAGGTATTAAGAATGCCTAATTTTTCGCTTCCATTTGAACTTAAGGTAGATGCTTCAGTTTATGACCTTGGAGCCGTCCTCTCCCAGCGATATCCTGAAGGTTTACTTTCGGTAGCTTTTGTAAGCAAATCTTTAAATGAGGCTCAGAAGAGGTACGGTCCGTATGAAAAGGAATGTCTTGCATGCGTATTTGGTATTGAGAAGTTTGCAGATTATCTGGAGCAACGCGAGTTCGTTTTGTATACAGATAATAGTGCTTTATCTTGGATTTTTAATCACCCGAATCAATTAGGTGAGATTGGCCGTTGGGTTTTAAGATCGTCTCACTTCAAATTTACTACTGTACATGTCTCGGGGAAAGATAACGTAGTTGCCGATGTTTTATCACGTAGCAATGAGGGCGTGTTTCCTATACTTGCTTTCATAAACCCTTCTAATTTAAATGTCATTAGTACTATCCTGGAATAATTTGTGTCCTTAAGACAACATCAACTGGAAGACCCCTATTGTAGGGAGATTATTGATCGCTAAGGTAGTGGGGAAAATGTAGAACATTTTCTTATGCATAGAGACCTTCTATGCGTGCGGGGTAAGAACAACAAGGGTAGAAAGATTTTTGTTCCCTCTAAATTAATAGATATGATCCTTAGATACTTTCATAATTTCACCTTTGGAGGCCACTTGAGAATTTTCAAAACACATAGTAAGATTGTTCAAGAGTTTTTTTGGCCCAATATGTATAAGGATGTTAGACAGTGGATTAGGGAGTGTTATGGGTGTTTAGGAGCCAAGCCCTCTCAGAACACTCGTTATGGGTTGCACGCTGCAGATGTCGCTCTTAACCCGTAGGATATTGTATTTGTGGACTTCATGGGACCCATCACTCGTTCTACCAATGGGAATACCTGTGTTCTTAATCTCATTGATGGGTTTTTTAAGTTTGTTGTTACTATCCCCCTAAGCAATATGAAAGGTTCGACCACCGTTAAAGCCTTATCTGATAGAGTGTGGGCGATTTTTGGTGCTCCCAGAAAGATAGTAAGTGATAATGGACCCTGTTTTCGTTACAAGGTTTTTCATAACATGTGTTTTGCGTGGGGAACTTAACATGTCACTACCATTCCGTATAACCCTGCCCCTAATCAGGTAGAGAAATTTAAGAGAAACATAAATATTGCGTCGACATTTATCATGGTAATTCCCAGCCTCACTGGGACAAGGAGCTATCCCTTCCTCTTTGTTACTTGGCAGGGAATTGAGTCATCCCTTGTTGGCAATTTGGGACGTTGACCCTCTGGTTGGGGATTGTGAGACCTTCACGTATTATTAAATGTGTAAGCTTGCCTTTCATAATTTGCGGAGATCCAGAGCCAGGGTAACCGCGGCTTACAACCGAGGTCGGCTGCCTGTAAATGTTTCTGTAAATGACACGGTTATGTGCTGCACCTTCCCATTGAGTTCAGCTGCCGACAGGATCTCTGCCAAGCTCAATCCAAGGTGGAGCGGTCCATGGAGAATCAGTTCATTTTTAACATCTGTATCCGTTGATCTTAAACTCGTGGAGGATGAGCAACAAAGTCGTTGAGCTCATGTAAGCCATTTAAAGAAGGTACTATAAATGTTGTATATTTGTAAATATTAGATATTGTAAAATGATATAATTAATAATGTTAACTATTATATTGTGTTGAAAAATTTTCTACTAGATCTAGTAGAAACAATATTAGAGACCATATTGGAAAAGAAATGAAAGAAGTAAGGAATAATCTTTAAAAGTATATATGTAAAAATAAAAGTAAATTTTTGTGTATTTAGTAAGGAGTAGGTACACTCATAGTCTTATGTAGATAGTATACCTTTATTAAAATTGAAAGTAACATAAATGAGATTCAGTTTGAATCGAGATCTATTAATAATTTTCTCCTGACGAGAAACACATTTTTGATCTATTGTTATACAAATAGTTGCATAGCAAGATTCAGCTAGAATCTAGATCTATTAATAATTTTCTCTTGTTGAGAACAATCTTTGATCGTCTATGACGGGGAGATTGAGGTTTGAATCTCCGTCGGGTGTACTGAGGACGTTTTTCCCTAAATGTTTTCCCACTCTCCCTCCACGCAAATGTAGTTTTTAAACTTCCTCTAAATATGACCCTCATAATCCCTAAAACAATTAGCGTAATTAGTACATAAGCGAATAACCCGAACTGGTAGTAAGACGCGGTGCTAAAAATAATTCAGTCCAATTCTGCCAGTCTTGAGACATGTTTGTGTGTCGAGGGACCTTCTCGTGTGAGAATGGCTCTATACCCACGCAGCACTCTTGCAGAGTGGATAGATGGATGGATGGATGGGTCGACCGGCGGGAAAATATTTTCTCAGCAAACACCGCGACGCCTTTTAATATGTTTGGAAGGGTTTATTGGCCGCCCGACGTGTAGGTTATATATATATATATATCGCACGCACCACGTTCAAGTATCAAACTTTATCGAGTATCAAAACCTGCCTCGTTCGATATCTCGCTCGATTCTAAGCTTCCTTTCCCCCTCTATACTTTACAGCTGAGGTTTCTTACTTTCTTTCTTTTTATCACCGAGTCTTACTACCTGTTAGGCTATACGCGTATATGATAATTACTCTAACGGGGTAGGGATGAGGAAGGAAGCATCTTAGAGGTAAGGCGTAGCCCTCTATGGAAATAATTTGTCCCCTCACACCCCCTTTTTTTATTTAATCACTACTCTTTAATATTCTCGAATGTGATACGATTGAAAAACAAACTCCAAATATTTTCTAGAGATATCCAATTTTCAAAATGTTGTTGAAAAGTCTCCCGAACCCGCTTTGGTAAGATATGACCTTTTTTTTACTAACTGACCCCCCTCCACCACGCCTCCCCCGTTCCCTACCAACACCAATTAGGTCCCGCCACGATGGGTTGGAACCAGATATTAACATCCTGAGCTCAAATCAGGGACATAAATAAACCCTATTGTTAGTTTGTAAGTCATTTATAGAAATCAAAATCTGATCGCAGTTTATTGATCTCCCTCTCAATTTTGATTCGTTATTGAATATTGCTACTCTCCCCCAACCTATGCCTCGCTTTCTTCTCTTTCTGTCTTTCTCTGTCTCTCTCACTCTACAACCATCTTCTCGAATTTAAAAACAGACAGAAGAGAAAAAAAAGGAGGATGGAGCTTTTAAAAAAAGCAGGATACATGTAGTATAACTTTATATTTATTTATTTTTACGAAAATGAAAGTAAAGTTTGTGCTTGTTAGTTGGTACCTGTGAATATCAGTGTGTCGCGAGATGGCTGGTGACAGTGGCTTGTTGACAGGATGTACAGTACGTCGGGCGGGCTCTTAGAGCAAAATGGGAAGGGAGAAAATAAGCTGATATGGAAGATGTTATCAAAGAAATGAAAAGACTTCACATCTGTTTAGATTCTAGAATGACAAGAGAAGAAGAAGAACAAGTGTGCTCTCGGCAAGTGTTTGTGAAGGTATAAAGTATCAATGAAGTGCGCGTATACATAATATATGTACTCGCAAAGTATGAATTTGTACTTTAATATTTTAGTTGGCTTAAGCTAATTTTCTACGAGCAAGTTCTTTTTTACTCCACAGTTTTATTGTTGCGTATTTTGAAGATGCGTCAAATTTGGCGGTACCGTCAGTGCCATATCTTTTATAAAAAAAATTGAAATGGCTCGCTATGGTGGCCGCATGGTCTAAGGCGCTACTCTCGCAGTAGACTAGACTGCTGATGATGGTGAAATCGAGGTACGAATCTTGTCCGGGTGTACTGAGGGTGGTTTAAAAAAATGTTTTCCACTCTCCCTCCAAGCGAATGCTGGTAAACTTCCTATGAGTATGACCTCCCCAATTCCTAATACCACTAGAGTAATTAGTACATACGTGTATAACCCGAACGGGTAGTATGACGCGGTGCTAAAGATAAAAATTAGAAATGAGTTTTTTATGTTTTTATTGTAGCAATATTTTATTTATTTTGGCCAAAAAACTAATTTATGATAAAAACTGCAAAAAATACTTTCCTTTTCTTGCGTGCCCTACACTCCCCCCTTGAGGGAGTTTGACAGGGACTAACGCCCTAAGATCTTCACAAATTGCTACAAAAAATAAATCTTTTGGCTCTATAGATTGAAGTCATGGTAGGCTCTTAAAAAGAGCTAAAGCTTACTATAGCCTATCAATTTGTATTTATTCATGACAAAATATTACTTAACTTATTAATGGTACGTGTGGCCAACAAATATTTCAGACTGAACTTTTGAAAACATAAACAACACTCCTGGATTGAAACGAATATAATATAAATATAATATTTGTTTATTTAAAAATATCATCAACATTGAGCATTAAACAGTTAATTTGTAAACAAAAAACGTTAGTGTCGAAACGTTGAAACATAAAAATATTTGTTTAATTTTGGGGCCTCCAAATTTCTACATCTCCGTTTTATCCACAGCTCTAAATCCGGCCATGGAAATGAGAAGGTTTTGATATTTTTCTAAACTTTTTTCTTATTATTGTTTTCTGTTTACAAAATTAACTGGTTAAGGTTAAGCGTAGGAGGGGGCTATTCCGTATGATTTAAGTTATTTTATAGTTCATCTCAATCTATCAAGACTTAACTTTATTTTATTTTAGTTTAATCCTCAACTATAACCCCCTCATACCCTTAACCACCCCCACCCATTAACCCCCTCTTCTCTTCCTCCCAAACCCCCTCCAACCCTTAACCTCCCACCTTCCCTTTCCCATCTTATTTCACCCTCACTCCCTAGCTCTTCATCATCCCTCTTTATCTTTTAATCCATCCTATTCTTATTTTACTCGCTTTAACCCCTCTCCCCCTTTAATCCCTTATTTCCTTATTATCCCCCTATAACTCTCTATTCTCATCCTCTTATCCCCTCCTCCTCCCTAACTCTTTCCCTTCAATCTCTCACCACCCTCTTTAACCTCTTCCCGCTATTTACCCTCCTCGCTCCTTTAGCCCTCTTCCCTCCTTACCACCCTCTTCCCTCCTTACCACCCTCTTTACTTTCTTCCCATTCTTTACCCTCTTCGCTCCTTTAATTCTTTTCCCTCCTTACCACTCTTACCACCCTCTTTAACCTCTTCCCATTTTTTACCCTCTTCGCTTCTTTAACTCTCTTCCCTCCTTACCACCTCTTACCACTCTCTTTGACCTCTCCCCATTCTTTCTCCTCCTCAAACCCTGCCCCCCCTCTATACCCAATGTTTGTGATCTAGTCTGGGCGACAATCAAACGGTCCGACATCTTCAGATGTTGTCGCCATCTGGTTGGAAGGGTTGAGGGGAGGGGCTGCTATTTGATCATCTTCAGATGTTGTCGCCATCTGGTTGGAAGGGTTGAAGAAAGGGGCCACTGTTTGATCATCTTCAGATGTTGTCACCATCTGGATGGAAGGGTTGAGGGGTGGGGCCGCTATTTGATCATCTTCAGATGTTGTCACCATCTGGTTGGAAGGGTTGAGGGGAGGGGCCGCTATTTGATCATCTTCAGATGTTGTCACCATCTGCTTGGAAGGGTTGAGGGGAGGGGCTGCTATTTGATCATCTTCAGATGTTGTCGCCATCTGGTTGGAAGGGTTGAGGGGAGGGGCTGCTATTTGATCATCTTCAGATGTTGTCACCATCTGGTTGGAAGGGTTGAGGGGAGGGGCTGCTATTTGATCATCTTCAGATGTTGTCACCATCTGGATGGAAGGATTGAGGGGTGGGGCCGCTGTTTGCTCGACCTGATCCTGTTTTCTTTTGTTCTTCTTCTTTGCTCTTGTAATATATATTCGGACAAGGTCGTAATCGCGTGTCGTCTGCCTGCGCCTCCCAATCCGAGAGAGTGGTTTCCCTTCGTACATCATTATATTAGGTTTCGCAATGCAAATATTTACAGCCCACCAACCCCTCATGTTGGGGGGTAAGTAACTTAGCATAAGCGTCTTCCTTCGATATAGGACCCTTTTACAAAATATAAACAAATTATTCAAGAGGTCAGCATTGATAATATTTTGCTAGCCATATTTTATTGTTTTAGCACTGCGTCTTACTACCCGTTCGGATTATAAGCTTATATACTAACTACGCTAATAGTTTTAGGGATTATACAGGTTATATTTACAGAAAGTGTACCCGCATTTGCGTGGTGGGAGGAGGGAAACAATTTTTGGAAAGATCCCCTTACCCCCCTCAATACGCCCGACCGAGATCAGAACCTCCATGTCCCCGTTATCGGTGGTCTAGTATACTACGGGATTAGCGGCTCATACCATGTGACCACTGAATTAGTATTATTATTGTTTATTTTTGAAACGCCTCTATGCTCTAGTGGTTCAGAGGTCCCGGACTCGATCCCCGGCGCTTCTGTATTTTCCTGTGAAACAGTGGATCTGGACGAGGTCAAACTCAGCCTCGTCAGAACAAATGATGAGATACTTGAATAAAGAAGTAGTGACTTCGGTATAGAAAACTAAGATTAACAGTTGTACTGACCCCATGACACCCTTTATCTGAAAATGTTGCCAAAACGCGGGGACCGTTCGGTCGATTAACGGTCTGACGCTATGAAGGTTTTATTATTATGTATCTTCTACAATAATAATGAATGTGAGGAATGCCAGGACTCCACCGTGGTTCGGATTCCACGTTAAACTGTAGGTCCTCCATTTCATCTCACAATCACCCTACACATTACACATTAGCGTAAGTGCGTATAGCCCGGACGGGTAGTAAGATGCGATGCTAATAATAATAGTAATAATACAATAATAAAAGGAAGTGTTTGTCTGTGTGTGTTTGTTTGTTTGTGTGTTTGTTAGTTTGTGTGTTTGTTTGTTAGTGTGTGTGTTTGTTTATTTGTGTGCAATGTCCAGCCAAATCTACGGCACGCAGAGATATGGCATTTTTAACATAGGTGGACGGAAGGGGGTCCAAATGCACCTCAAAGCCGGATTTTTAAATTTTAATCAACTTTTTAACAAGCCTATTTTAACAAATTTTTAGTGGGTCACGGCTAACGCTGTGCGGGATTGCTAGTTGATAATATCTATCAAAAGTGACAGCTGCAGATCACATGACTTGACGTATGATTAAGACCCTTCTTGTGGAAATTGGACTGTAGCTCTGATTAAAACTAAAGATACAGCTCGGATAAGAAAATAAATACGAACATTTCTAATAAAATTTGTGTGTTTTTAAAGATTTTATATAATCATGACCGACGTAAAACCAATTTATTGTTTACATATGTACGCCGGGATTGACCGCACAGGCTATAAACGATATGGTTTTTTTTACTTGCGTATGTACTCTTCTTTTAATTCACTTTACTTATGTATTTTTAAAAGTTATATATATATAAAACGGCAAAATAAAGTTGCCCGGAGCAAAGTGGTATTTTTTTCACTTCAAAAAAATTGTGTTTTTTTTTAAATCGTTTATTTGAATTACTCAGTGCTACCATCGTATATCCTTGTATCGTTGCGTACAGGTTTTTTTTACAAACGTGTGCTACAAGAGCCGATGAAATTGAGTGGTCATAGACGTATAATTGATGTGCAAAATAAGGTATTCAAATTCTTGACTATCAATAATTATTATATTATTGTATTTATTAATTTGAAAAATGTAACGTGCACTCTCTCACCTGACTAATTATATCAGAGCACGAGACTTTCTATGAGCGAGAGCGAATGGAACTAGTAATTTTACCGGGAAAGGTATTCTCACATACCTTCCAGTGTTCCTTTACATGCCACAATTGACATGGGATCGACGGTTTTACTTCCCCCCCGAGGGAGGTTGTGCTACGGATTTTTAGCACTCAATAAAAATCCGTCAACTCCGGCTGGGTTTGAACACACGAATATCTAGTCCTGAGGCGAGCACCTTATCCCAAGACCACTGAGGTCGACAATACTACTGCAATGCCCTCAACTTAGTGCTTTAGCATGCCTCGGTGACCGCATGGTCTAAGGTGCCACTCTCGTGTTATACTAGACTGCTGAAGATGGGTATATCGAGGTTTGAGTTTCGCACTGAGGGTGGTTTATCCTAAATGGTTTTATACACTTTCTCCACGCGAATGCGGGTGCACTTCCTCTTAATTAAACCTTCCTAATCCTAATCCCTAACACATTAGTGTAATTAGTACATAGGTGTACAACCTGAACGGTTAGTAATACGTGGTGCTAAAAATAGATATGTATGTATTTATTGAGTGTAAGAGAACAATTTGACAAGTACAGTCCCATCAATCTGCGCTTCACCCGTCAACAACCCGCTAACTGCACCAGATCAGTTGCGCCATTACACGTCTATGTCTGTACTAATGTAAGCAAGGCAGTCAGCCAGCCGGGCTGCGGACTGAAATACTACCCTGTGAACAAACTCGCCAATGTTGCGGGTTGCTGGGGTTGGGGAAAATAACTGTAGACTCACCACACGCCCACTACATCACGCAATAACTACCCTTCCCACAGCCATCTGTAATTTACTCCACCCTAATTTCTGGAGGAGTGAGAATTCTCTGTCTCTTTTTTCTATCATGTTTAAATTTCATATGTATCTTCTTTTTCTTTTCTTTTTTAATCAGAGGGGGTAGATAATAATTAACTCCATATTAACTGACATAGATGTTTTTTGAAATCATAAGCAAACAATATCTTCAACATAAGTAAATTCATTTCGTACGGAAGACTTTTAGTTGATTTGGTTGGAAAAAAATAAATTTAAAAAAATAGTCATTAATAAGAAAATCTTTAAATTTTTTGTTTTTCAGACTGAGGGAATATGGTTTTTATATCTAAATATATGTTATATTAATCTAATTGCCCTTATATTAAACTTTTGGTGTTTGGATAACTATGTTTAGATTCCTTTTTTACAGTCTTTAAAACCCGCTTCAATGGTCGTACGGTCTTAAGCAGGGGTGGGCAATCTCTTTTTTTCTGCCCCAACCGACTTATTAACTTATCAAAGAGCCTTCGATCATCACTCATTTCTCCAGTCTACTTTGCATTATTATTATTTCTTCTAAATGTCTCATATTTATTGATTAAAATCACCTTTCCTAAAATACTTGTCCCCACCTTCCTAAGAAAAAATAGAATAAATAAAATGTGCATTTTCATATTAAACTATTTCATTTTCTTATAACCTTTAATCGATTATGACCGATCAAGGTTATTTTGGATGCACTCAAATATTATTAGAAAGTTATTGATATATTTGTAAGTTTAGAAAACGTAAAGCTTGACTTTTAAAAACGATATAGTATTCTTACGCGAGTGACTGAAAATGTCCGCAAGATCGACCGGTTGATCGCGATCGACAAGTCACCGAACCCTGGTCTAAGGCGTCACTAACACAATAGACTGGACTGACGATCATGGGGAGATCGGTGTTCGAATCCCTGTTGGGTGTACTAAGGGTGGTTTTACCTATATGGTTATCAACGCTCTTTCTATCCACGCAAATGCAAGTGCAATTCCTTTAAATTCAACCTTCCTCAATCCTAAATCATTAGCGTAATTATTATACAAGCGTGTAACCCAAACACGTGATTATATGTGGTTACAAAGAAAAAAACATCGAGAGAATTTGTAAAATAAAAATGGTTTATGTTCCCACGATCGTTAATTATTATTATTTTAAAAAAAATATTGAAAAGTTACAGCGTGTACATAGGAATCGAACCTGCTAAATAAGTCTCACCGTGGAATGGATTGTGGCTATCTCTAATGGGGGTGATAAAAACTCTAGCAATGTATCTCTTAAGAACGTTTCCTACCTATGACGTAGCGATAAGTCTAGATAGGATTTCACATGTTAATATATTTACGTTTTATTCAAACACGTTCTAAAGATATAACCTTGAAAAATAAACAATGAGTTATTAAATCATTCCTAAAATAGTCTCTTATTGCCATACATTAAAAAAAATCTTTAAATAGTTTGTTGTAAACTTTTTACTTTCTCGCTATCTTACAGGTAGAGAAAGTATTGTGATCGTCAAAAAAATTAAGCTCGAGATGTTGTTGGATGTCAACGTCTCATGACCCCCGGATCCTAAAAAGTGGTTTTTGAATGTCCGTCTGTCTGTCTGTCTATCTGTTTGTTTGTACTTCCAACTAGAGCCTAAACTTTTTTTTACCAATAAGGCTAAAACTTGGTATTTAGTGTTTTCATAGGATTGCCTCGAGGGGTTTTTGGAATTGGATATTTAACCCTAAAATTAAGGGTAGTTTACTGAAGGGCAAAAGAGAAAAAGTCGATTTTCTCAAAATCAGCTCTAACGATTTTGATTAAATTTCATTTATAAACATTTCTAAATATTCCAAACAAAATGACTACTCTCAATATTTCGGCAACATGACTTTAAGGGCTCCGGTCTGATGCATAAATTCTCATTTTGTATCATATCTCCGAAATAATTTGAGAAATGAAATTACTTATCATTACATTATTATTATGTAGATCTATTTATAATACAACTATCTTAATCTAAGCATATTTTTATAAAACTATTTTAATCTAAGCATATTTTTATAAAACTAATAACTTTCAAGCTATACGCAAATCTATATATTTTTTAATTTTTCGAGCACTAAAGGTAAAGTATTGCGACCGTAAACAAATCTAACCTGAAATGTTGATGGATGTCGACGTCTCATGAGCCCCCAAACCCTAAAAAGTGGTCTTTGCAATGGCGTCTGTCTGTGTGTCTGTTTAAAATTAAAATTAAAATTATTTTATTAAAGGGTGAAAAGAGAAAAAATAGATTTTCTCAAAATCGGCTTTAACGATTTTGATTAAAATTCGTATCTAGGCGTTGATTAATATTATAAATAAACTGAATATTTTCATTTTCCCGTGAAAATGAATTTTAGGATACTTTACAGAAGCTGAAATTTACGTATCTCCGCAACTATTTTAGATACTAAATAACTTATCATTGCAAAATTGTAGTAAGTTACTATTAAAAATTATAAAAACTTTTTATATCGAATATACTTTTATAAAACCAACAGTTTCTGAGATATTAGCAAATTTATTAATACAATTTTATGAGCTTTAGTTGTAAAGATATACTAATTAAGTTTTAACGCAATAATTCTCCAATGCCATAGAGTAATTACATATAAGCTAGTGTCTAAAAAAGTTTGTTATTTTTCCTTAAACCTCTTAGGAGAAATGTTTGCACAACAATGATCTATCTCCATTTTAGACTAAATAGTCAATATTTACATTTTTTATTGATCAAAATTTATAAATGAGGAATTTAATAGCAATGCGATGACAAGAAGATGTGCAACACTTAATATAATGTCGAAAATTTTAAACGGAAGTCAAAATTTTAATACGAAGTGTTGACCCTTGTGGACCCAATATTGATCTTTTTTTTATCGGCCCAAACATACAATTGAGGACATTGATTCTTTAAACATAAAATTATAAAATTTAAAACCGTGACTCAAAAAATGTTTTACATAAGGATAGTGCAATTTATTATTGGGTTTGCTAGTGTATATTATTTCGTTTCACATATATTACGAGTTTTGAGTAAATATTTCCATTTTTAAACAAAAGAGCGAGAAAGTCCGTGCGGAGCTCCGTACCATTTATTTTATTGACTACAGTTGAAGGTAATTATTTGGATTATTCATAGATATGGCCAGTATGAATCTTCCTACCAGGATGTTGTTTCAACTTTTTACCTTTACAACTCATTGAATAAAACGTAAATACATTCACATTGTGAATTTTATCTCAACCTAATCACTACGTTACATTTAGGCGACGTCGTTAATGAATCAAATTAAACATAATATTGGTATTATTTTTGAAATTGCGACAAAGTAGAACTGTATAATCTTTAGAAATAACTGCTGTCACTGTATAAGACTGATGTAATTTCTTCTAAAAGTATCCCACTTCTGATACCAATGTTAATTTACTGGTTAAGGTTTAGATAGTATCATAAAAGTATACCATTTTCGACACCATTGCTATTTTATTAGATAGGGTTTGTATATTAACCTATAAATGTATCCACGTGACAAATATCATCATCTCATAATCGTAAAACCCCTTATTCAAGTAAAGTATATGAATGGTAAAAGGCCGTTAGCGGGATGGAAATGGAATTGCTAGGGCGTGGCCTTAAAAAGATGTATTTGGATAATGTTGCAAAACAAAGTGGATTAAATCAGTTTGATTGATTAGAAATGAGTGTGTGTACAGTTATATTTTGTAAGTAAGAACATTTTATAAAATATCAACACATCTATTTTTGTGTCAACATTTATAACATTTCACTAAATTAGTTTTGTTATTTTATAGTTATTTATAATAAACATATCTATAACAAAAGTTGTCGACCTCGGTGGTCTTGGGGTAAAGTGCTCGCCTCAGGGACCAATAATCGTGGGTTCAAACCCAACCGGGGTTAACGAACTTTTCTTGAACGATAACAATCATTCGCACAACTACTTTCGGAGAGGAAGTAAAGGCGTCGGTCCCAAGTCTTTGTGACATGTTCAAGAACCCAAGAAGGCGTGAGAAAATACTTTTCCTGGTAAACTGGCAGGCCCTTTGCTCTCATTCATATACATTCACGTGTGTTGATATAATCAGTTGGTTCAGAAAGTGCACGTTACATATCTCAAATAAATAGAATAAAAATATTAACAGTTGCAGTTAACATTACTTTACGTGTGAACACGCGATTGCAGATCAAGTAACTTTTCTAGCTGTCAGATAAGGCTCTTTCTGTGCAATTTGACTATTTTTTATATAATTAATGATAATATTTAGCACCGCGTCTTACTACCCGTTCGGGTTATACGCTTTAAGTACTAATTATTCTAATGGATTAGGAATTGAGAAAGTTGAGTTATAGGAAGTGAACTCACATTTGCGTGGAGGGAGAGTGGAAAACCATTTAGGAAAAACCACCCCCAGTTCAACCGACCGAGATTCGAACCTCGATCTCCCCGTACCTCAGCAGTCGAGATCAACACGAAGAACGCGTTAGCAAACTACGCCACCGAGGTGGGTGTTTATATAGTTAATCGAATATGTATAAAGTATAGCACAATTTTGATAGAACTTTAAACTAAATAATAACCTAGTGTATGTGAATTAACTAGTTTCAAGGTCAACACTACTTAAGAGCCATAGTAAAGGTATAATAATTATTGTATGTGAACTGTAAAGGCGGGCAACGTATCTGACCATGTGTCTCCGAAACAGGGTGTAGCCAGTGTATGGTGTAGTAGTCTATGTAGAGCGGCGTACTCGTATGTTCGGTGGAACTTTTCCCTCTTCCAGGCCAGTCAACATGATCTGGTCACAGAACCATGTCGGCCTGGGAAACCACTGTTAACCCTTCATCCCCCGCTTCAATAACAAGGGCTGTACTTGTCCGTCCAAGTAAAAAGGGCTTGAGGGCAATTTACCCTCCCAAGCCCTCCACCCCTAGCCATCCCTCAGCTCATGGAACAATAAACAACTCAAACAGTGGTGTATGGCAGTAGAGTTTCAAAAGGGAGTTTTACTTTTTTTTACTGTTATTATATATTTTTTTTATTACGAATGCAAATATAAAAATACATAATTATACCTACGTCAATGGTCGCGCAGTCTAACGCGTCAGTCTCATGTTTGACTAGATAGCCAAGGTGACTGGAAGATCGGGGGTTTCGGAATTCCGGTTGGTTATATTGAGGGTAGCAGAGCTACCACGCACCGGTAGAACCAGGAAAAAACAGGGAATTTTCTAAAAAAACAAGTAAAAATACTGGAAGATTTGTAAATTTGGGACATTTAACAGAAATATTAAAATAATAGGCCTCTGGATGGACGTAAAAGTCGAGAATTAAGCACGCTGATTTAAACATGTCTTATTACCCCTTAAACAAGGATTTTGGAGCGATCTATTACGTATTTACCCATAAACCCTAAATCATATCGTTTTAAACATAAGTTACACTACTTCACACACAGATTGATGAAAAAATCAAATTCTATTCCTCTAAGCTGCCTGAAAAAAATGAGAATTCCTTCTGGAAAACCTGGAAAATTCACGGGAATTCAGTATTAAGAAAATATTGGCAACCCTGGGTAGGTTTTTCCTAAATTATTACTTAACCCTCTCTCCACGTACACGCGGGTGTTTTTCTTCTAAAATTCTACCTTCCTCATCCCTACTCCGTCGCTGTTATTAACGAGAGATGGAAGAGGACGCGAAAAAGGCGTTTTTTGAAGTTTTTACGGCAAATAATTTTTTTTTGACAAAATAAATAAAATATTTCTCCGGTTTAAATATAGAGTTTAATTTTCTTCACACGGTGATATCAACAGTTGTTGAATATTAGTCAAGGGAGACCTGGAACTTAATAACTTTTTCTCTTCATTTTAAAAGTTTCTCACTTAATGCCGCTATGCTCATGACGGATAATCAACAAAATGTTGATATCAGTGTAAAAAAAAGTTTATGTTTTTACTGGAGCAATATTTGATTTATTTTATATAAAAAAAAGTGTTGTTATTAAAACTGCAAAAACACCATCTTTTTCTCAGGTCCTCTTCCCCCCCACCTTAATGTATGCGGATAGCCCGGATGGATACTCGAGCTTGAGCCACACTTTATAAAATTGAGAGCAGAAATCTGCTCGAGGGTCGCAGCAATTTACATGATATTAGAAATGTATGTAGACCCATAATTCTTTGCAACACAAATTAGAAACAGTTATCAATATATTTAACTTTGGATGAACAGATATTTATCATTATTACCACAAGGAATTTTTTTAAATCATTGTTTATATAATATCTTTAGTACCGTGTCTTACTACCCGGTTGGCGTTATACACTTATACTAATTACGATAATGGTTTTAAAGATTAGGAAAGTTATATTTAAAGGAAGTGTATCCAAATTTGCGTGGAGGGAGAGTGAAAACAATTTTAAAAAACACACATTCAGTACACCTAATGGAGATCCGAACCTTCATCTCCTCGTCATTGGAAGTCTGGTCTACTGCCGGATTAGTGCCTTAAACCATGCGGCCACCGACGTGGGTTTCTCATTATTGTATTGTGTACTGAAACAAATCATTAATAAGACCAATACACGTGCTTTCCATTTAACGGTTTATTTCAAATCATTTCGCTGCAGTGTATGTAGCTGTCTGCTTGTATCTTTCTTTGTAGGTGCATGCGCACTAATTGAGTCAGATTGTTAAGAAATTTGGTTGGTTCTTCCACTAAGTTTTATGAAGGAGCGTGGACAAAACTGATATTGCTTCTACTGGTGCAGAGCGACCAAAACCGCTTGGGTGGCCGCATGGTTTAAGGCGTCACCCTTGTAGTAGACTAGACTACCACTGATGGTTGAGATCGCAGCTAGAAACTTGTTCGGGTGTACTGAGGGTAGTTTTTACAAAATGGCTCTCCACACAACTGCGGGTATAATTCCTAAATATATATAACTTCCCTAATCCCTAAAACTATTAGCGTAATTAGTACATAAGCGTATAGCCCGAACGGATATGAGTGATAAATGTGATAAAAAAAAGACTAATACGGCTCCCATTGATTTCTTGTGGTTTTTTTTGTTCTTATTTTGTTTTATGCGATTGTGTAAATCCACAGTAAAGCGCGTGTGACGAGAAAAATAAAACAAGATTCCAAAAGCTTCGTTTCCTGTCTACCAGGGGGTGCAAGGTTGCCCAAGAAATGGGCCCACGAGGCTGTCCCCCTGGCAAAGTGTCTGGGAGAGTAAAGAGACGACATTTCACCGTGCTCTATGAAGTCGGGCATTCGTTTTCATTACCTCTTGATTAGACTTGAACTGTGTGCTTTGCTCTCCTCCGCCTGGGAACGGCTTCACAGGGGGTGGGAGGTGGCGACAAATGAACAAATTTCCGGCTTCGTGCGCTTGTGGGGGTTCCCCCAATCGACTACTGAAACGTTATCCTACCAGCACCACCCCTTTTTCCTCGCGTGCCCTGCGGGGGGGCTCCCCGATGAATTAATTGTATAGCACCCATCCCCTCCTTTCCCTCCTTNGTGTGTTTAGTTTGTCAAGTAACTGGCTTCATGAACTTAACCGTGTGATTTGGTGGGTGGAGGGAGGAGCGGGAAGGGGGGATACTGTTAGGTTTTGCATCTGTAAGGCTTTCACGGGAAACGTTGTCTTTGGTGTCCTTTTTGTAGAGGGGAATTTTGGTTAGGTTAAAGTTTTATTGAAAAATAAAGATATGGGAGTATTAATATATTTTTTTACATTACCAAAAATAAAATACAGTTTTTCCAGTTTTTTTAAAAAGCTTATGTCACTACTAACAGGAAAAACATGACAACCATATTTCTCGTGTTTGTATTTGTTGCCTGGATATTGTGATTTACTACCACTTCCGCGTAAGAGTCAGCTTTTGTAACACCTGCATCTTTGTAACTACTCCTCGCTCTTTAGTTTTGGGCGCCTTCCATTCATTCTTGATTGGTGGATGAAAATAATCAGTTACCTGGTGTCATCACTTCTGAAAACATGGTACACAAAAAGAGAATTTATTATTATTAACTAATTTCTTATCAATACAATAAACAAAAATGTAAAAACTTCTATGCAAAAGAATTAAATATGCAAATGATTAAATTTACAAATTACCGCTATAGATTAACATTTTACCAGAGGTGGAACAGAAAATATGGTGCAATGTGACTCTTAGTGTTAGTACAAATAAATAAAATAATACTGAAGTCGTTACAATGAAATAGTAAAATCAATGGTACGGTGCACCGCACGGATTTTCTCTCGCTTTTATATTTAATAAAAACTCGTAATATTTATAAAAATAAATAATAGGTATATACACTGTTGTAGAAACTCTACACCAAAGATCATAAATGAAATAATATACACTGTTACTTACTCCATAGCACTAGGAACTAGGAACACAACAACAGAAAAAATTTACAAAAGAGAAACATCTACTGTGTTGTTTACTTATTGGGCCATCAAAGAACATAAGAATCAGATTCATTTTAAATGATCTGAATTTAAAAATATACATATTTGCTTACAGCTCAAAAATTATTGTTTGCATAAAAATATATTTCAAATAAATTTTTTTAATCTTTAATGATAAAATTATTTCATATATCAAATAGTTGCGAAGAAATGATCAAAATTGTAAAATTTCCCCCGTTTAAAATACTCTCAAAGTTGTCTATATGAGAAAATGATAATTGTTTATAATGATAAACGGTATCTATCCATACGATTAAAATGTAATCAAAATTGTTAGAACTAATTTTGAGAAAATCTATTTTTTCTGTTTTTGCCCTTCAGTAAACTACCCTTAAATTTAGGATTGGATATCTAATTCCAAAAAACCCTCGGGAGGACCTTTCGAAAACCCCAGATACCAAGTCTTAGCCAATCGGTAAAATAGTTTAGGCTCTAGCCCGACGTACAGACAGACGGCATCGCGAAAGCAACTTTATCGGTTTCAGGGGGGTCATGAAATGTTAACCTTTATCAAAATCTTGAGTTGGGATTTTTTTTACGATCACAATACTTTCTCTCCGGAGTGTCTAGAGAAAGTAAAAAGAGAGAAAAATTAAAAAATCATAAAAATAAATGTATTTTATTATTTTACATGCAAGAGAAAGCTTTCAAAATACACGCGTGGCTTTTTTCTCTGTGTTAATAAGTCTCGGAGTGGTATTAAGACATGTATTCGATCGCGCAACAAATTTACCGATACATTGTATTCAGACTTTGTTCGGAAACGTCTAGACAGAAGTGTTTCGTCTTGAACTGAAAATCTAAAAGAAGCGAGATATGTTTTACCAGATAAGTGGAAATTATTAGATGTGAAGTTCAATATTTTGAGTTCTCTCTCACACGTTTAACAAAAAAACAGCTATTTACAAATGTTATTTAATCGTACAAACAACCAGAATATCAGTATCTGGGGTGAATCCAAATAAATTATGAGAACTCAAAGAAGAATGGTGACGACGTTAATTTATAAACCAAAACTTGGGCCACTAAGGGAGAGCAACTTCGGGACATTTCAAACGACAACCAACCTCGTTATATACCGGTCAGAGTCCCTGACTGCTGACACATAGGTCGCGGGTTCAATTCCCAGCTGGTACCGGAGGATTTTTTTTTTATCGAAAGGAGAATAATTCCCATGGTCACCAGGGTTTGGTTAATTAGGCTCAAGCTAAGATCTTAATTGGCTCCACCCCCGTCATATTCACTGTCATCATCCCCTCACCTCATCAGGACATGGAGAGAGCCTCCATGGTAACGATATGTTAGTACGGGCTAATCTCTCCGCTAACCGAGGTACAAATTGGTGTAGCCGAGACATGCCATTCATATTTTAATCATTTTAAATGACACCACAAATTTGGGGTCCACATTTTCATGAGTGTTTTTTTTTTCGCGGCACGTCTTATCACCCGTTAGGGATATATGCCTATGTACTACACTACGCTAATGGTTTTAAGGATCAGGAAGGTTGTAATTATAGGAAGTGTACCAGCATTTTCACGGAGGGAGAGTGTAAAACAATTTTGTAAAATCACCCTCAGTACACCTGACCAAGATTTTAACCTCGATCTCCCTGTCATCGGCAGTCTAGTCTACTGCGAGAGTAGCGCGTTAAACCACGCTGCCACCGAAGTGGGTCTAAATGTATTCGCCCAGAAGTTATATAAAATTCAATAAAGCGACTATCAATGTCATAGAAAACATTTAAATGAAAAGAAAAAGTTCTAGTCAAATCCCGTGAAGCTCATGGTTAATATTAAATAACGATTGATATTACTATGTGTAGAAAATTAAATTAAAATGTATCTACTGAGCTATATTGTATTTATTTTTGGTGAGGAGATCGGGGTTCAAATATAGGTCAGGTCTACTGAGGGTGGTTTTCCCTAAATGGTTTCCTACACTACAACCATGCAATTGTGGGTAGATTATCTCTAAAATGCTTCCTTCCGCATTCCTAATCCGATAAGTAATTATCATATATTTGTATAACTTTAACGTGTAGTAAGACGTGGTGATAAAAATTAATAACAACATTAAAATATTCTATGGATGTGCGTTGTTAGATTTTAAATCCATTTCCAAATAATTGATAAAAATTAAATATGAAAATAGCGTTCAATTTCTGTGATACGACCTTAATCACGAAAAATCCTGTAAAATAATGGGGCAGTAACACTTTGTACAATCAAGCTTATTTAGAACTAAAAACAATTACGGTGAGTTTGGTGTAAACACAATTAACATTTTGATAATTTTATTTTTCACTTGTTTATTTAAGTTAAAATGAACAAAAACCTTTTATTAAGTGAATACATTTTCTATGAATGGTTATTAAATATAGGTAAATTAAAATACGATACTTTTATAAAGCTGGCGATAATTCCTTCGTTGTTATTGGCGCTTTGATTTCGATTCGTACATCGATGTTCATTTGTTTGCATATATTTAATGATTGGTTCTCCGTGAGCGCCCGCGACGAGAGTCCATAGACACTTCTATTCCATCAAATCATCCGTTACAATGTAGTAGTCTCTTAAGGGGGCAGTTTAGGAAACGCGAAGAAAGTTCAGTTTCTTTTGCAAAACTTTATTTTGGCCAACATAAATCAAATATTCCTCCAGTAGAAATATAGAGTTTAATTTTCTTCACACGGTGATTTCAAAAGTTGTTGAATTAAGAAAAATGTTACCATTAGATTCCAGGTCACTCTTGACAGATATTCAACAACTGTTGATATCACCATGTGAAGAAAATTATCCTAGATAAAAATTTGATATTTTTGGTTCAAAAATATGTTTTGAATTTTTTATAGAAACTGCAAAAATACTGAACTTTTCCCACGTCCTCTATACTCATATTTTAAGGTGTTAGAATGCTCTATCAGAAACTCCTAAATGCCCAGAAATCAGGTGGGTTTATACATAACATTCCTGCGTGGAGTTTTCCAGCAGTAGGAGATCAAACAGGGAGGAGGAAAATACAAATGGCAATACAATGTGTTGTATTAAATTACATAATTCTATCCACAAAGATCCATTCTACGCTCCTATATCAGTTACCTTTCGTTTCTCGAACATTTAGCTCTTGATGATCAACAGAAATATAGGGATTTTTGTACTTTATGGACGGGGAGATCGGGGTTTGATGTATTGATTTTCCCCTAAATTTTTACATTCCTCATCCATACTTCATAGTATTTTGTTTACCACCCATTCGGCCTGTACGAAAACGTACTATTTACACTAGTGTTTTAAGGAAAAGGTAGGCTTAGTTTTAAGGAAGTGTACCAGTATTTGGGTGGAGGGACTGTGGGAAACCATTTAGGTAAAAAATACTTCAGTACATCCGTCATGATCCAAACCCAGGATTTCACTCTAATACGAGTGTGACGCCCTTAGACCGTGTGGTCACCGAAGCGGACTTCATGGTTATTAAAATATGTGGCTACTCCGGACGGGTAGTAAGACCCGATGTGCAAAGAAAAACAAAACAAACATTAAAATACACTCGCGTTAATAGTCGGGCAGTGTCGGTTTCGTTTTAATTCAAAATGAATTAATATTCACGAATGTTGACGGGTCTATTTGATTTCAACGAGAGATTTCGTGCTTTAATTAAATGTTGATAGGTCTGGACTTTATTTGCATTTATCTGTGTGTGTTGGGCTCGGGAGGGGGGGGGAGGCTGTCCCTCTACTACCTTTACAGTCTACCCTCCTCTTTTCAAAATATTTGCATCCCATATTTATATATTATTATTCGCATTGGAAATTCAAATTAAATAATTTTAGCCCGCTTCATCTACTGTGTTGTTTACATTATTGGGCCATCAAAAGAATTTAGAATCGAACATTGATATTTGCTCAGTCTATCATTGTTTAGTCTTTTCAAAAAAAGGAGTTGTGAAGGGATAAAAATTGGGATGAGGGGGTCGTGTGCATCTTCATGCATAATATTATTCCACTTTGAGTCGTCACCACGAGGTTTGGGTTTGTTGGTAGTGAAAAATGGGAGGAGGGGAGGGGTGTTGTTATGTGGTATCGGGTTCAAGCCCAGAGTATATCGAACGTTTTAATTTATTTCAAATTTTCCGTTTTACCCCAATCTAGTCGTGAATCGGTTTATTTTGGGCAGTGACAAGACTAACCCACGGATAATATGATGTTATTTTGACTGGGTGCTGCTATCTTGTAGTACGATTTACCTCCCAAGTTGGATTGAGCCCAACCTAACCTAACCTAGCCTTGATCCCCCTCTAATTAAGAATTAATTATACCTCGGAGTAACTAACGCTCAGCTGTATGGGTTGTAGTGAACTGTAGTCTGCTGGCAATTTATCGTACTAAAATTTTCCAACTATTATAATAATACGAAGTACCCAATCAACCTGTTTACAATTCCTTCTATTTGAGTCAATGATACCCAATCAACTTGTTTACAATTCCTTATATTTGATTAAACGATACCCAATCAACTTATTTACAATTCCTTATATTTGAGTCAATGATTCCCAATCCAGCAATCTCTCACATGAAAAATGCCCAATCCACCATTGCCCCAAACAAGTGCATTAAAAGTACACTTTTTCTCCCTTAAAATAATAATTGTGGTTTCCAATTCTCTATCCAGGCATATTCCGATAAGTTTTTTTTAATACTCAATAATTACACTAAATAGTAATTGATGAATTAATTTTTCATTCGTGCCTGACTACGCTATTGATGTAGAGAGGAGATAGGTAGAAATAATGTACCTACGTTTTCGTGGAAAAACGTGAATATTTTTAAGCACTCTCACTAGACCAGATTAGGATTCTAACCCCGACTTCCCCTTCACCTGTGATGGTTCAACAAGTGAATGATGTGCTCGACCGTACGAATACCAAATAGGATTTTTTTGTAATATAAGATATTTAACGTGCCCTTTCTGAATCAATTGATTATATCACCACACGTCTTAACAACTAGCATTAATCTAGAACAGACACAACAAAAAATCTGCAATCGTTAATTAATCGTTGTAAAAGGATAAATTCAAAATTTCACCAAATAATAACATTTTATTCCATGCATAGAATCGAACCTGGTATCCCTAATTTAATAGAGGATCTCCCTTGTTAAAGTATTTACGTTTTATTCGGTGAGTTTTAAATACAACAAAAACCATAAATTATTAAATCATATTATAAATATGGTCTTACATTGTCACAATATTATTTTATTTGATCTTGAAGTAGCCTTTTTGTAATTTTAAAAAAATCGTTTACAACTCGGGTTATTTGAGTTATTTATTAATGGAAATTGCCGGTAGGAATCCTCTTGCCAGGATGTAAGATTTAAACTACCCGGGGAAGTATATGTCTATCTATAATAGGAAACATGGTAAATACAGTTTGAAATTTAATTTAATTTAATTTAATTTAATTTATTCTACAGTAGCCCCATGTCTTCTTTGGTGCTGACTGACAGCTCACAGCTGACAGCTAAAAACTTTGAAAAGCTACCAGACCAAATTATGTATCCCTACGCCGAACCATATGATCTGCACAAACATGTGTTTAGCAGCTGTCACTTCTGACGGTCAAAATTTAAGTTTATACCTAAATGCTGATTGTTAGAAGTCAGCTGTGGGCTGTCAGTCAGCACCAAAGAAGCCACGGCGCTACTGTAGCCAGACGTAAGATAGTAGAGTGAGTATTTATACTTGTCAGTGAAAGAGGGGGACTGTTTTTATCAGATAAACAAGAGGCCTCGCAAGTTTAATAGCTCATTTTCTTCCCTCTTGTTCTATTTTGTACATTGGTGTCTAAGTGTGATAGTGCTTAGACTGCGTTTAGTGCGCTAAGTTAAGATGCAGCCCGCTTCACAAAATAGCTTTGAATTCACCAATAAGGCTACTTCGTTAAGACGGGAGTTTTAGAAACGAGAGTTAAGATCAGTATTTTTACTGTTTTCATATAAAAATTCCAAACATTTCGATGGACAGAATATATCAAATATTGCTCCAGCAGAAACACTGAGTATAATTTTCTCCACATGGTGATATCAACAGTTATTAAATATCTGTCAAGAGCATAGCGGTATTAGTTGACAAACTTTTTAAATGAAGAAAAATGTTGTCATTAAGTTCCAGGACACCCTTGACATATATTCAACAAATGTTGATATCACCGCGTGAAGAGAATTAAACTCTCTGTTTCTACTGGAACAATATTTGATTTATTTTGGCCAACTGCAAAAATACTGGCCTTTTCTCGATTTGTTTACACTCTTCCAACTTAATATCATCACCAACTTGTATCGCTGGTGTTAATTAGCCGTGCCACTAATTCTGGGTCACCCCATATCCCTCTCCGTCCGAAGCTCAACGTTCCGAGGAAACCGTGACGGTAATTATGATAACGTTTATTATTAACACCCCCTCCCCCACACCTTCTCTACCTCTTAGAAGAAAATTCCTTTTGAACATTAATCTCCGCGTCGTCGTAGCGTACGCTCAGAGATAAGTCGCGCGCTTCCACGAACAACCTGGGGTCAATTTGACGAGGTTGGCAACGCGACGCCCCTGCTTCGTGCACAGCCAAGGGGGGAAGGGAGTAAGTTTGGAGCGTCGTCTCAGATTGCAACGTGCCCCGCCGCCCCGCTTCAGCATTTTAATTGGAAGCATCTGACACCGTTGTGCACAGCATTTCGCCTCTTGTACCTTGACGAGGAAAGGGAATAGGAGCGAGAGAGAAGAGGAGGAGTAAGTTTGAAGGAAGGAGTCTCCTCTACCTCCCCGCCCGATCCCTTCCCCCTACCCGCGGGCGGGAAATTGAAGAAGACTTAACGCTTGCTCCGTGATAGGATTTTTATCCCTTTGCCTCGGTAATAAGGTATAAAGGTAGAGGGAAAGGAAAAGAGGAGGAGAAGGAAGAAAAGAAGGTTTTATTTTGTTGTTCACATCAAAGGCAAGATGTTTCACATAACATAGTGTTTTTTTTTGTGCCGCGAATAAAACGAAAACACATTACTTTTTATCTCATTTTTTTTCTTAGGGAAAATATAATTGATCAAGAGCATATTAAAAAAGGACAGGTATTATATCTTATACTTTTTACTTTCTCGTATATCGAAAGTATTGTAATCGTGAACAAATTTTTTTACCTCGAAGTTAAATGGATCTTAACGTTTTGTATGTTTACAAACTTGAAAAAAAGTGTCTTTCTAATTCTGAAGTATGTAGTATTTTTTAATGTTTGTCCATCTGTCTATCTGATCTGCATGCCTCACTATCGCCAAACGCAAATGCGAGCACATCTATTAAATTATACCTTGTTTAGCCCTACACCAATAGTGTAATTAAGACTGAATACAGTTCCAGTGAAATTTAAAAAAATTAACTGGTCAAATAAAAGTAACATCTCCCAATTGGGGGCTATTATCACCTGATAGGACACCTTTAGCAAACTCCGAACCAGTAGTTTTAATACAATTTTGCTTAGAAAATATATAACTCAATTTCGATCCCCAACCAGGATTCGAACTAGTCATTCAGAGGTTTTCGGTGATCGTTAATAGCACGACGCGACGCCTTGACGATCTCAACGGTGGCTACTTTTTTTTTTTACCATCACCTCTTACTACCCGCTACCCGCTCCTGTTATACGCATAAATAATATGTATTAATCACGATAATGTACTAGGGATGAGGAAGGTTATATTTAGAGGAAGTATACCTACATTTGCGTGGAGGGAGAGTGTAATACAATTTTGCAAAAACCACCGTCAGTACACCCAACCGGGACTCGAGCCCCGATTTTCCTGTCAGGCATTATTCTTAATAGTGATTTTTATAAAGTAGGGAACTTTTGGGATTATTTTATGGAAATTAGGGGACGTTGTCCCGGACTACCTTAGAGAATGCGGCTACGGGAGCTGGTCCCTACTACTACTGGTTGACGTCACCCCCGCCCCTCATTATTTATTTCGAGAGCACTGTAGGATGAGGGGGAGTACCGTGTGCCGCCTCACGTGGGCTCACCCGTGCCCAAATCTACTTGGGGTGCAGTGCTAGTCTACCCTAGTATAACCGAAGATGTTAGAACTGGTAGTGACACTTTGTTTACCGGCTCATTTATTGCCCGGTGAAGCGCTGCATTCCCTCCTCCCGCCCCCTTTCGAAACACCTCCTACCCTTCTACACAACCATAGTTGGAGCGATTACAGGTATTTTTGTGTCTTTCTCATATAGAGAAAGAATTGTGATCGTGAGCATTTTGTACCGCGTTATTATGATGAATCTTAACGTGTTGTGTGTCTTCAAACTGAAAAAAAAAAGGAATCTTATAGTTCTGTCTCTTCCTCTAACTGGCCCTTTGTATGTCTGTTCCTCTGTCTATTATTTTCCTCTCTGCCTGTTTGTTTGATTGATTGTTTTACCTGGGGTGACAGGAAAAACTGTTTTATGAGTTTAATTCACAACTGATATTTAGATATTATACGGTGATACCTCAAGAAGAAACTCTACACCTGAAAATACAGGACTAGCACACCAAACTGTACACCTGAGAATACAGGACTAGCACACATAACTCTACACATGAGAATACAGGACTAGCACACATAACTCTACACCTGAGAATACAGGACTAGCACAACTTACTCAACACCTAAGAAGACAGGAATAGCACACCTTACTCTACACCTGAGAAGACAGGACTAGCACACCTTACTCTACACCTAAGAAGACAGGACTAGCACACCTAACTCTACACATGAGAAGACAGGACTAGCACACCTTACTCTACACCTAAGAAGACAGGACTAGCACACCTTACTCTACACCTGAGAAGACAGGACTAGCAGACCTTACTCTACACCTGAAAATACAGGACTAGCACAACTTACTCAACACCTAAGAAGACAGGACTAGCACACCTTACTCTACACCTAAGAAGACAGAACTAGCACACCTTACTCAACACCTGAGAATACAGGACTAGCACACCTTACTCAACACCTGAGAATACAGGACTAGCACACCTAACTCTACACCTGAGAATACAGGACTAGCACACCTTACTCTACACCTGAGAATACAGGACTAGCACACCTGAGAATACAGGACTAGCACACCTAACTGTACACCTGAGAAGACAGGACTAGCACACACCTAACTGTACACCTGGGAAGACAGGACTAGCACACACCTAACTGTACACCTGGGAAGACAGGACTAGCACACACCTAACTGTACACCTGAGAAGACAGGACTAGCACACACCTAACTGTACACCTGAGAAGACAGGACTAGCACACACCTAACTGTACACCTGAGAAGACAGGACTAGCACACACCTAACTGTACACCTGAGAAGACAGGACTAGCACACCTAACTCTACACCTGGGAAGACAGGACTAGCACACACCTAACTCTACACCTGGGAAGACAGGACTAGCACACACCTAACTCTACACCTGGGAAGATAGGACTAGCACACACCTAACTGTACACCTGAGAAGACAGGACTAGCACATCTAACTCTACACTTGAGAAGACAGGACTAGCACACCTAACTCTACACCTGGGAAGACAGGACTAGCACACACCTAGCCTTACACCTGGGAAGACATGACATTGATTCTACCTACCCCCTCCCCTTCTCAATGAAAATGAAAAGTTCCCACTGCGAGTGTCAATGTTTAGGCATATTAGACTTGTATTCGTTAAATTGAAAAATGACACCTGGACATGGGAATCAAACCTGAGACCTTGGGTTAGCTTACCAATTCTCTTAACATTAAGCTTTCCAGGATTCATCCCGTTTGCCTAGGATCATTCTCCATTCATATTTTAAAGGCAGAGTCTGTGATGGACGTTCGGAAATCATGGGTTTACAATGAGTCTCAGGGTTCAGCTTGCCTTGTTGAAGCTACCTATAGATGATTTATATTTATAAAGCTTCGTATATTAATTTAAACTATTATTTATTTTGGCACCTTTTATTACTACCCGGTCAGGCTATACGTATATATACAAATTTCACTAGTGGGTTTAGGGATTAGAATGGTTATATTTAGAGGAAGTGTACCCACATTTGCGTGGAAGGTGAGTGCCAAAACATTTAGGAATAAACACTCTCAGGACACGAGACCGAGATTTGAACCTATATCTACCCGTCATCAGCAGTCTAGTCTACTGTGAGACTAGCACCTTAGACCTTACGACTACCAAGTGGTTAAATAATATGTTATTTTATAGGTGGTTTGTTATTTCAAAACATGGCACCCATCAAAATAGAGGTAAAAGGTATCAACATTTTTTATAGGATTTAAAACCGTACATTTTAAGTCTCAGGGTTCGACCAGACTGACAAGCGAGCGAGCGAGCGACAGCGACTGCGTGGCCAAACTGGCGAGTGATTAGCAGATAGCTCTCGATAGTTGTTGACGAGGAGGTTCCGAATCTTTGCTCAGTGAACTGAGGGCGGTTTTTGACAAGTGATTTATAGTTGTGGTTTTCCCATCCTCTCTCCACGCTGATAGTGATTCTCATTTGTAAAGGCCTACTTTGATAATATTGAAGTATTTTAACGTATCAGTTTTACATATATATATATATATATAGGTATGGTTTATAATCTTACCAATTAAACTAGGCCGTTAGTAGCAAGTGTGCCAAGCCTATCGATAGTAATAAAAATGTCAAAATGAGTAGTTTTCCCAACACTCAATGAACCAACATACAATAATAAGGCTTAGCGCCTG
>CABEEJ010002731.1:58510-84961 GCA_901482245.1 Timema douglasi
AATGGTAGGGTGATTGTGAGATGAAATGAAAGACCTACAGTTTTACGTGGAATCCGAACCACGGTGGAGGCCTGGCATTCCTCACATTCACAAGATGTCTTGTCAGAGGTGAAGGAAGGGTTTGGTAATCAGATAAATCTTTGCCGGGACCGAGGATTGAACCCCGGCCGCCAGCATAGAAGTCTGACACCTTACCCCTAGACCGCCAGGTCACCCTTGAAAAATAGAATCAGTTCTATCTTTCAAGCGCGCGCGCTCAGTCGTTCGCTCCAGTCTGGCCGTCCCCTAAGAATAAAAAAAAGAATTGTAAAAAACTGAAATTATCTTATTTTCAAGGACGTTTCAGTTGAAATGTCTCAGTTCTGAGATCAAATTAATTTGCTAGAAATGTATATCTCACACAAATAATCATTTTTCAAGGTCACAGAGGAACATTTAAAGTTAATTATTGAGGATTTCTTAAGTTTTTCTTGTCCAACATCTCAGCTCAGTCTGTAGCGTGTTTGTGCTAAGGGCCAAGGAATCGATTTCTGGCATGGCCGAAAAATTTGACATTGCTGAAATGTGGGTTTCCTCTTTCACATTGATGAATTAACGGCCGGGGAGCTGGGTGTTGTGCCGGTTCTATATTTAAGTCATGGCACAACCACCGAGCAATATTTAAATGTTTGTTTTGACTTGCACAGCTCGATTGGACGCACGTGCTATAATTTCTGGCTTAGCATGTATTAGGTAACATACTCGAGAGGTTACAGTAGAGTGCTGACAAATCATAACAATGTGAAAGCTATCGATGCCGAAAAGGGGCCCATATCGTTGTATAAAAGACCTTGACTTTTTGGTTGTGGGGCGTCACAATTCCGTCTATCCCGCAGGCGGTTACTCTGTTCGACTCCGTACCGAGACAGATGCCATCTTAGGCTCACCCACAGTACTGGTACTTAGAGGCCATCATCGGAGACCAAGGTCCCGGGATCGTGTTCAGTAGAAGATCGCGAAGTGACAGTTAACTAGGACGGTCTAAGTATTCACAAGTTAAGCCAGTTCTACCACGAGCACGGGTGCACATTCTTATTATTCGTTATCTTTCAACCAACTTCACATTTTTGTATAATCTTTTAATAGCTTCTATTAAACCAAAATTCACAAAACTAGCTAATTATTTCCAACCCACACAACTACCTTGCCTGCCACCTTACCCCTCCAGCTCCTCCTGAAAGAACGAGCCCACAGGGGAAAGGGGGAGGTCGTGACAGTTAGTATATAAAAGTCACGTGCTGTTATAATAAGTTGATTTGAAAGTGCACGTTAAATACCTCAAATATATATAATAATAGTATTGTAGTTTTGAAATTTCAAAGGAGCTATTCCTTTAAATAAATACAACCGTGTGCGGATATTTCTCTTCAAGTAAGTGTCTCCCTTAACACACACTCTTTAAGGAGATATAAAAAATTAAAAAAGTTAAAAAAACACTTTAATGTCCCCGCTTGCTTATAGTGAAATTAACCGTTGCCTGATCCATATCCAACGGATTTAGTTTTTTTTTCTTTGTCCAAAGAGGTTTTTGGCACAGTAGCGAAATGTAAGGGAAGGTAATTAAAAAGATAAGACCTAGGGAAGACATTGGAGGCACGCCTCCCCAACCCTCCACCCCACCGAATCTTGCTATTCCAAAGGGTGTATCAGAATTATTGAGCCAAACTCGTGTGGATGGCGTGGTACTCTCGGTTATAATAGAGTGTCGACACATTTTCAGCTAACGGCTAAACAAACTATAATTCGTTAGTAGACGCAGGAGTAGGCTAAGATTTACCGCACAACATTTATGGTATATGGAATAAATTAACATCACTAGAAGGTGCAATGGTAGTTAATAATAATAATAATAATAATAATAATATTTAGCACCGCGTCTTAATACCCGTTCGGGTTATACGCTTTAAGTACTAATTACTCTAATGGATTAGGAATTGGGAAGGTTGAATTATAGGAAATGAACCCGCATTTGCGTGGAGGGAGAGTGGAAAACCATTTAGGAAAAACCACTCCCAGTTCACCCGACCGAGATTCGAACCTCGATCTCCCCATCCTCTGCAGTCGAGCTCAACACGACAAGCGCGTTAGCCAATTACGCCACCGAGGCGGGTCAATGGTAGTTAAAATTGTGCCGCACAACATAATGTTGTGTGAAATTATCAACATAACTAGTAGGCGCTATAATTATTGGGACATTTTATACAAAAGATTAAAAATATCAACAGCCCAGCTCTATCTCTGGTCAGATACAGTGTTTACAATACACTATGTCTTCTGGTATGGGCTAAAGAAAGTTGTTACTTTCATTGATCTGTCTCAGTATGATCAGGTATAGTGTTTACAATGCACTTTCGCTACCCACACGGGCCTAATCTGTTAGGATAGCTTGTGGGAAAGAATAGAGACGCTGGCAAAATAGATGTGTGAATTTGTAATTTATAGAAGGTTTTGGCTTTTAGATTATTATTATTATCATTATTATTAGCACCGCGTCTTACTACCCGTTCGGGTTATACGCACTTACGCTAATTTGTAATGGTAGGGTGATTGTGAGATGAAATGAAGGACCTACAGTTTAACGTGGAATCCGAACCACGGTGGAGGCCTGGCATTCCTCACATTCACAAGATGTCTTGTCAGAGGTGAAGGAAGGGTTTGGTAATCAGATAAATCTTTGCCGGGACCGAGGATTGAACCCCGGCCGCCAGCATAGAAGTCTGACACCTTAACCCCTAGACCGCCAGGTCACCGACTTGGCTTTTAGAGTTTATTAATAGAACTAAGGGTGAATACAAAAAGGCGATGTTAAAAAGATGTTACATAAAGATATAAGGACTTTTACGTAGAGGCTCGTAAAGAATACCTAACCAATGGCTCGACTGACACCTCCACAGATATGAACCTGGTACTCTGGGCACGATGGTAACCAGCCTTTTGGTTGGGTACGATTCACACAAACACTATTCTTATGTCGATGGAGTCGGTCAATGAACCCTCTTTTGGGATACAGATTCTTACAAGGCACTAAAAAGGAACCCGGACTAGTATGTGCCGACAATAATCTTAACAAGCTTATTGAGTCAATGAGACGGCCATTTAACGTATTTTTGGGGACAAATATACTACTTTAGATGGCGTACTTTGTACCCAGAGCTACATATGCAGCAGAAACCTGGACATTGAGTGTGAGAGAGACAAGGAGAGCATGTTAACTGTCACCAGGAGAAACAGGAGTATATGAGATAGTAGAGGAAGCAAGGATGAGATGGTATGGACATTTAATGGGGATGGAAAAGAAAAGAATCCCAAGGAGAATGATGGATATGAAGTGAGTAGGGAAGTTACTGCAAGGAAGAGTAACAGATAGATGGGAGAAACAGATAAAAGCAAGTGTGTGAGTGAGAGTATAAGAATGGAAACGAATAAAGGAGGAAGAATGGTGGTAAAAAAGAGGAAGATGAAGACATTTTACCAAACTGACCCTTTCACAGGCATGTCAAATTTTCAGACCATGGGCCACATTTGGTCCAATTCATTATTATGTGTGGCCCATGGACCTTTTAATGAACCAACATACAATGTGACCCAATTCTTCATTTTATAAATGTTGTAGGAATACAACATTAGGGAGTATGACATTTGGAAATTGTTAATTATTTGGTGAAATTTAGCAAGTGAGGCTGAGAGTGTGTTTTCGCTCATCAAAAGGAACAAACACAAAAGAGATCACATCTACCGATACTCATCTGTCGTCAATTTTGATCCTGACTTTAAGAGATATAGAGGCACTCACGCACTTGATGCAAATATAAAGTTTCTAATTTTATTTAACAATTACGCTAATGGGTTTAAGGATTAGTAAAGTTATATTTATAGGAAGTGTACCCAAATTTGCGAGGAGGGAGAAGGAAATTAAAAAAAATCCAAAACCACCCTGAGTACACCCGGCCTAGACTCAAACCTCAGTCTCCCCATCATCGGTAGTCTAGTCTAGTGCGAGGGTAGCGTGTTAAACCACGTGGCCACCGAAGCGGGTAAGTTACATATCATTTAGTTACACTGAAAAAAGTATTTTCTAATCAAACACTTGAATTTGCAAGTTTATGAATGACACTGTATAATCTTGGTATAATTTGTTGAATGAGGATTAGTAGCTACTCTGGTACAAACGAAGGCAGGATTGTAAATGTCAATCAGCTTCAATATTTAGATCTTTATATATAATCTTCAGTTGAGAAAAAAAAACCTGCAAGCCCTCTCTTTAATATGTTTACACCCTCAATTTCGTTGAATCGATCAAATGAGCGGCCGCAATCGACTGTTTGGCCACCTCTGGTCTAGACGATCATCAGGACTAGGTTATCAAGTTTCTGAAGCACCCTATGGATGTGGCAGCGTCACGCACTTTTAATTAGTCCGGGATTTACTCTCTGCCTTCCTTGCGGTCCAATTATTAAACATTCCTTACCTTCTTCTCCCTCCTTCCCCGCCTTTGCTCTTCTAAGTAAAGGGAGGTTTCAGGTAGGAAGACTTGAGTATCAGCCCTTAGAGCAGCCCCCCCCCCTCCCCCCCACCTGGGACCGTACGGCCCAATACTCTTTACTGGAAGACTTTGAAATTAGCGAGACTGTTTTCCTAAAACAATTCGGTACTTTGGATATTTTTGTTACTAAAATAAACTGTGAGATATTTGACGTTTAATCGTCTCACTCTAAAATACATGAATGGAGAGCTTGACAATGAGTTAGACCCGCTTCAGTTGCCGAATGGTCTAAGGCGGGTTGCCAAAAGGTCAAGCTCACAGCGATTATCAGCCGATCGCGTAAGAAAACTATATTGTCACGTAAAGGCAAGCTTATATTTAATTTTCCCACTATGGTGAAGTTTGTGAGAAGGCCATAATGTAATCCGGCAATGTAAGACTGCTACCTTTCAGGGTAATCGGGGTCAATCACAATACTTTCTCCCCGAGGTGTCGAGACAAAGTAAATATACTCATATTCAACATAAATGCCATAAAAATACTAAAAAGTGTTTAAAATAACTCAAAAATGTATTTAAAAAAGGACTCAAAATTACCTAAAAATGAAAGAACCAATAAAATACGACCTAAAGTTCTAAAATAACAAAAAATGGCCTATAAAATACATATTTCTAGTGTCTAAATGTGATGGTGCTTGGATTGCGTCAAATTAAGATGCAACCTTCTTCGCAAGATAGTTTTGAATCCGTCCAAGTAGGCGACGTCGTTAAATAATAATAATAAAAAAAAAATTCAGCAAGTGACATAGTCAAAGTTTGTCGGTAGTCTGGGTCCAAAAAGAGACGGCTATTTGTGAAGTGAGTCTATCGTGCCTGTCTGTCGTGGGTTGTCGGAGATTCACGTCACGTGGCTGGGAGAAAAGGGGGGGGTGACCCCCTCGTGCCCATGGCAGCCCGTCAATCCGATGCTACCAAGGGGACAACATATTTACTGGGGCGGTTACCGTGGGAAGGAAAGCGGATAAGACACCCTAGATATTTAAAAAAAAATCACTGCGTCTTACTATCCGTTAGGGTTATACACTTATGTACTAAATATAAATAAAGTATTATTGATGAGGAAGGTGTAATTTATAGGTAATGTACCCATATTGTCATAGAAGGAGAGTGGGAAACCATTTAGGGAGAAAATACCCTCATTACACCCGACAGGGATTTCGAACCCTGAGCTCCTTGTCATTGGCAGTATAGTCTATTGAGAGAGTGACGCCTTGGACCATGCGGCCACCGAAGCAGGGTCCTGATCTATTTTCTACTGGCGTAATTAAAGACGGATAACACAAATACATGTGAAACCCGTATATATTTCTCTCTCTCTCTCTCAAAAGAAACCGAAGAACCACGATGAAATAGTTAGATAAAAAACACAAATCAGCGACCCCGACGGTGATAACTCGAATTAAATGAAACCATAGGAGATCCAAGATGGCGGAAGATTTATTTCCGGTCGGTTCTCGTCTCACGTTTCCGGCTGCAAGTGGCCCCCTTGTGGCTCAATTAACAGTGACAAGGGATAGAGAGAGAGAGAGATTGAGAGGGATCTGGGGGAAGCGGGTAGTGTGGGTGACACTCACACATGATGATACGTCTGCGCATGTGTGCAAAATGGTGGACAAACTAGGGGAGTGAGGGGGAACTTTTAAATAAACACGTTTGCGAACTTTTAATGATCGGTATCAAGGCGATGTGGTATTTTATCGAACTAGTGTGCTTCTTACGAAAAAAACCCAGCACGATTTTAACCCGTTTTTGTGGTAAAATGGTCTAATCCAGCGATTCTCATACTGTGGTACGTGCACCCCCATGGGTACCCGTGCAACTCTCAAGGGAAAATGGTTGAAATGACCAGATGACCGAACGTGGCGGGAAGATTTCAAGGAGACGGAGGAAAATGTTCTCCTTTGATTACCTGACAAACTTGTTCACCTTTGTTTCCAAACTGTTTATGATGCCTTTATCAACAACGTATCTATGTGCAATTGGTTTTTCCATTCATGGTTTACCTAAAATATAGGTACACGGAATTTGGCTTGAAAGTTTCAACTGGACAACCATACATCAGGAAGTTGTGTGAAGCCATACGAATTAACGGTCGGGGGCTGGATGTTGTGTCTGTTCTAGATTTAAGTTAATTTTAAGTCTTGTGCTAATGAGTCGGTTCAGAAAGGGCAAGTTAAACAACTCAAATAAATTAACAAATTATACTCCAGAGTTAATTTTATTTGAAAAATTTGTGTTAGGGCTTATTTCTGAACTAATTTTTAGAGAAAACTTACTAAACTTTCCTACAGACTATAACAATAAAATAATGTGTTTTTTAATTGATCATAGTGAGTTTCAATAATAGATTATGTTCACGCTATACAATTAAGATTGTTTAAATATCTTTGTCACATTTGAATTATTTTTTATTGCAGTTTTTTTCAATTGATTAAAAACTACCTCAATAGGTTGCCATTTATTAATATAATTTTTTTAAACCTGTCATTCAGGGAAATTTAATTGTGAGAGGTATATCAGACTTTTAGTCACGATAAAGAGGTACAATCTAAAAAAAAAGTTGCAGAATCATGGGTCTAATTTCGCAATACACTGGACTGCCGATGACTGAGGAACGGGTTTCGAATGCCAGTTGGGTGAGCTGAGGGTGGATTTTCGTAGATGGTTTTCCACACTATCTCCACGCAAATGTGGGAACAATTCCTCTATATTCTATACACAATCTCCCTAATTCTGAACATGTAGTAAAGACGCAGTGCTAAAAAGATAAATATAAAATGGTATGAACTAATTGCTCAAACTTTCACATATTGTGTTTTATAGATTGTAAGAAAATTTTCAAAAGACTAACCTAAAATAAATTTTCCTCGTAAACACAAACATTTCACCTTTTAACTTTCTCGCTATCTTACAGGTATAGAAAGTATCGTGATCGTCAAAAATGTCAATGAATGTCAACGTTTCATGACCCCCTGAAACCAAAACAGTAGTTTTTGAATTTCCGTCTGTCTGTACCTCGGGCTAGAACATAAACTATTTTACCGATTGGGATAAAACTTGGTATCTAGAGTTTTCATAGGGTTGCCCCGAGGGTGTTGTGTAATTAGATATCCAACCCTAAAATTAAGGGTAGTTTCCTTAAAGGTGGAATAAGAAAAAAAAATCGATGTTATCAAAATCGGCCTTAACGATTTTGAATAAATTTCATTTCTAAGCTTCATATTACAAACCAAATGGCTACTCTCAAATTTTTAGTCAAAATGACTTTAAGAGTTCTGGTCTGATGTGTAAATTCTAATTTTTAATTTCATCTCCATAAGTCTTTGAGATATGAAATAACTTATCATTGCATACATGTAGATCTATTTATAATAAACATATTTTACTTGAAATGTATATTTATATGTCCAATAATTTTCAAGCTATTTGCACATATATGTATATACAATTTTCCAACATTTACGGTAGAGTATTACGACCGTCAAAAAACTAACCTGAGATGTTGATGGATGTAGAGGTTTCATGCCCCCCGAACTCTAAAAAGGTTTTTTTCCAATGCCGTCTGTCTGTGTGTCGGTCTAACACTAAAATTAAGAGCAGTTTACCAAAGGGTGAACAGAGAAAAAATATATTTTCTCAAAATCGGCCTAACGATTTTGATTAAAACTCGTATCTAGGCGTTGATTAAGATTATAAACAAAATGGTTATTTTTGTTTTTCCATGAAAATTACTTTTAGGGTACTTTACAGAAGTGAAAATTTCCATATCTTCGCAACTATTTGAGATACTAAATAACCTATCATTGCTAAATTGTACTACTATTATAAATGAAAAACTATAATATGAAATATATTTTTATAAAACCAATAATTTCTGAGATATTGCCAAATATATTAATACAATTTTGTGAGTCTAAGTTGTACAGAGATACTACCTAAGTTTAACATAGAGTAAGCAAAAGTAAGTCACGCAAACTGTTTTTTCTTTTTTCTTTAACCTCTTGGGGAAATGTTTGTACAGCAATGCTCTATCTCTATCATTTTAGAGTCAATATTTACTTATTTTATTGGTCAAGATTTATGAATGAGGAATTTAATAGCAATGCGTTAACCATTAGATATACAACCTCTAATAAAATGTCAAACATTTTATTAGATATACAACCTCTAATAAAATGTCAAACATTTTAATCGAAAGTCAAAATTTTAATACGAAGTTTCGACCCTTCTAGAACCAATATCGATATTTTTTATTGGTCCAAATATACAAATGAAAAATTTAATACTTTAAAAATAAAATTATAAAATTTAAAGCCAAGAGTAAAAAAAAATGTTTTACGTAAGTCTAGAGTAATTTGTGTTTGGGTTCGCTAGTGTATATTATTTAGTTTCACACATATTACGAGTTTTTAGTAAATATTTCCAATTTTAAACAATGGAGCGATAAAGTCAGTGCGGGGTTCCGTACCATTTACTTTATTTACTTTTTAATACCCGTTCGGGTTGTACGCCTATGTACTAATTACACTAATGTGTTAGAGATTAGAAAGATTGAATTCATATTAAGTGTACCCGCATTTGCGTGGAGGGCGAGTGGAACACCATTTAGGACTACCACTCTGAGTACACCAGATCGGGATCGAACCCCCCTCCTTGTATTTGGCAGTCTAGTATAATGTGAGAGTAAAGCCTTAAATCACGTGAGCAACGAATAGGGTCATATCATCTTGTTAATATTAATAATTACTATTTATAGATACATTTAAAACCAAATTGTGAACATATTTTAACAATTTTCAAAACTAAATTATTTGTTAACTACCCTAAAAATATTTTTAATTTGTTGAAATGAAAACTTGTATTTATTTATCATGAAAAACTATTCCAAGATAGCTACCTTTTATAAACTCAATCTTCAATGCCCATTTTGAAACATTTCACTTTTTTTTACATAATTTGTCGTAAGTATACTACCCTTAAATTAATTTATTTTAGGAAAAAAAAAACACATTAATATCGATCATGGAAAATACTAAATAATCTCCTGTTACAAATTTTAGACAAAACCATTAGATATTTTCAGAAAAATTAAAATTATACAAAAATCAGTCATCTATATATAATTATTTAAATCTTTAAATTCTTAATAGTTACCCATTTTGAACCTAAATGCTAGATCAATATTTTAAATATTTAGTCTAAAAAATCATCACACTACCCTGTCAAGAACTTTACTAAAAAAATATACAGTTTTATTAATCATGACAAACACTTCCCAGATATGCATTTTAAATAAAATCGTCACAATGGAGGTAAGCTATCTCGTATCTCCAAGAGTGGTGGAGATATGATAAAAATTGGAAATTTCAGTTTATTTAAAATACTCTCAAAGTAATTTTCATCAGTGATGAGACACATTATTTTGTTTGTAATGTTAAAAAATGCGAATTTTATTCAAATGTGTTTGAGCCAATTTTGAGAAAATATTTTTTCTTCTCTTTTCATCTTCCATCCCTCACATGAGCTTGTTCCAACTGTGCCGTCTTGGATTGCTTCAAAAGTGCTCCTCCAAGGTCACGGTCCAGCACGGTAGGAGCACAGTTCTGTCATATACGGTGGTCTCCAATTAGGTGCTGTTGATACACGGTGGTCTCCAATTAGGTGCTGTTGATACACGGTGGTCTCCAATTAGGTGCTGTTGATACACGGTGGTCTCCAATTAGGTGCTGTTGATACACGGTGGTCTCCAACTAGACGCTGTTGATACACGGCGGTCTCCAATTAGGTGCTGTTGATACACGGTGGTCTCCAATTAGGTGATGTTGATACACGGTGGTCTCCACTTAGATGCTGTTGATACACGGTGGTCTCCAATTAGATGCTGTTGATACACGGTGGTCTCCAATTAGGTGCTGTTGATACACGGTGGTCTCCAACTAGACGCTGTTGATACACGGTGGTCTCCACTTAGATGCTGTTGATACACGGTGGTCTCCAATTAGGTGCTGTTGATACACGGTGGTCTCCACTTAGATGCTGTTGATACACGGCGGTCACCAATTAGATGCATTTGATACACGGTGGTCTCCAATTAGGTGCTGTTGATACACGGTGGTCTCCAAATGAGGTTCTGTTGATACACGGTGGTCTCCAATGAGGTTCTGTTGATACACGATGGTCTCCAATGAGGTTCTGTTGATACACGGTGGTCTCCAATGAGGTGCTATTGATACACGGTGGTCTCCAATAAGGTTCTGTTGATACACGGTGGTCTCCAATGAGGTGCTGTTGATACACGGTGGTCTCCAATGAGGTGCTGTTGATACACAGTTGTTTCCAATATGATTCTGTGATACATTGTGGTTTTGATGGTGAACGATAGAGAGTTTTATTTCTAAGACCATCCCCTTCCACCGGATTCATTGGTTTATCCATAGCTTAATTCAATAATAGCGAGCGCATCTGCTAGAGCGGTTGTAAAATATAATGTGGGTAAGAAGGGTTCCTAAGCTATCCTAGCTTCTATTTTCATTCTCTAAGTGTGTTTCCTCCAACACCTTCCCAGCCACGCGCCATGAACGTCTGTGCTCAACCATACGCACTTCCCGTCCACTTGACAGGAGCATATAACGAGCAGTGGAGACTTTTTATGTTGTTATTATTATTATTGTCATCGTCATTCTGGTACTAACTTGAAGTGTAGATAGCAGAAGAAGGAAGAAAGAAGAAGTGGAAAAAAATAAAAGAAGTTTAGCAGCATCTTCCACGGTTGCTTGGGGGATGATTACTTGTACTCAAAATCTGTCTTAATTAGCGAAACAGCAACGTTGTTAAAAATAGAGCCCTCCGCTTGAAATGAGAATTAAGGAAGTAAGGGATAGTAAGGTCCAGAAAAAGAGGGAGAATATACATAGTCATTGAGAGAGAAAGAGATGAGTAGAAAATAAACATTGAGGGGGGGAAGGGGGAAGAAGCGACAGTAAGTAGAGTTGATGTAGGAACTCGATATGACCTTCTCTATTTCTTATTTTGGGTGGAGTCCTTCCTCCCCCTCCCACTTCGCCTCCCCCTGGAAGATATTACGTTGGAGGGATGGGATAAGAAATAAAAAAAATCTGGTTGGTGATGTTACCCTGGTAACAAAAAACAGCACTGGAGAAAAAAAGGAAGAAAGAATATTTCTACTAGATTTTTTTAGCACCACGTCTTACTACCCGTTCTGGTTATTCGCCTATGTTCTAATTACACTACTAACTTAAGGATTAGGAAGGTTTAATTGGGAAGAAGTGCACCCGAATTTGTGTGGAAAAAGAGTGGAAAACCATTTAGGAAAAAAACACCCTCAGTGCACCTGATCGAGATCGAACCCCGATCTCCCCATCTTCGGCAGTCTAGTACAGCACGAGAGTAGCGCGTGAGACCACGTGGCCACTGAAGTGGGTGATTTTGTTGTTTTGTGATAGTACTATACGTTCTTATGAATTAGAAATTAATCTCACAATGAAACGTTTTATTTCTAGTTAAAATAGAGTCAATTTTGCATTTGGAGACTGCCATACCAAAGTGTTAAAAAAAGTTATTTAAAATCTAAAGTCTAGTTTTCGTAGAAGAGCTTTTTAAATAAAAATTACATATTTATTAGCGGTCAATGTTGATGATATTTTACTATTTTATTAGTGTTACTTCATATGTTCGAAGTATCGAAATGTTGAAGTGTAAATTCAACTCTCCTTCGACTGCGACACCCACAATATTTTAGTTGAGGTATTTAACGTGCACGCTCTGAACCGACTAATTATGTCAGCACACGAGGATTTTTATGAGCGGGAGAGAAAAGGCCTACACATTTTTCTGGGAAAGGTATTTTCACATACCGTCCAGGGTTCTTTTACATGCCACAATCTACACGGGACCGACGGCTATACTTACCCTCCGAAGGAAGTTGTGCTACGGTTTTTTTATCGCTCAAGAAAAATACTTTGGCCCCCAGCTGGCTTTGAACCTACGAAGATTGGATTCTGAGGCGAGCACTTTACCCCAAGACTTCTGAGTTTGATGAAACCAACAATAACATTTGCATCTTTTAAAAGTTTCGAAAGAAGAGTTAAACCTCTGTTACACCCTCTCAGTTCCTTACCTCGTAGCAATAGGCCACTAAAGAAAATACTACAAGGATAAGAGGGAATAGGCTAACATAATAATACTAATAATAATAATAAAGAGAAAATAGCATCAGCAAGAGTTAAATGTAAAGAGTAATTTAATTCATTCAAAAATAAGACAGTAATTCAAGTGGCCTTAATTTATCTAGTAGAACGAAGAAAAACATAGTTGATTACATTATTGCTAAAAATGATTAATTCAATTAGACCAGGTTAGGTTTATATCAATAAAGCTATGAAAACAACTAATAACCAAATCTATTCATGAAAAATAAAAAGCTAGAAGAGCCTTTCTAAACTGTTACAAAGGCGTCTGAACATCCACAGACATCACGAACACATATACTTTTCCAATGTAAAGTTATATCTTTATATTCCATACTTTTACTTTAAATATCACGAGAGTATTCTCATTTTTCACAAAACGAAAGTACCTTCAAGCACTACAATATACATTTATACTACAAACATTACGTTAACTAACACGAGAGTTTCACACCTCAAACCTAATGTAAACTCACGCGGGACTACTTGAATCGGCATAAATCAAATAATGAACAAAGTCTAACAATTGATACTAAGTTAAAGAACATTTAGAAGTTTGCCACATTTCAAATATAAATATATGCGAATAATAGCCAAATTTACGTTACACAAAATATTGGAATGTATATAGATGATTTTAAATATACAACAACAAAAGCTAGGATAATACGGATAGTCAATATATCCAGATTATTAAGACAGATAATATTAATATATTTCAAATAACATTTCGTTAAGTTAGAACAGCAAACATTGAGAATTTACTAACATCTTTAAGAAACAAGCCCTTAAGTGGCGACACGAAACTGAAGTTACTTTTTATTTGAAAATAGTATTAAATAATGCCCATACTTAATAAACAAATATCAGCCTATCTCGACTATAACAATATTAAATTAAATAGTTAAAAGTTCCATAATTCAAACTTCTACGAAAAACTATAAATATTTACAGAGTATTATAACTTTCCTTCACAGAGACCAGATTTTTGGAAGTCGTCTCCTGACGATATAAAATAATAACCACAGTCCATCCATAATGGAGTCGATTTCAAAAGTACATTATAAATAAATATTACAGAGGTCCATCCTCGATGGTGCCGAATTCAACAGTCTAATATAAATAAACATTACAAAGGTCCATCCTCGATGGTCCCGAGTTCAATAGTCAGCTTATTTATTTCACACTTTCATAATATATAGTGGTCTTACTGCGTAGTTATGATAGGGAGAATAGTTTAAACTAAGTCGGTGACGTAAAATTTTGGGAGGATCACGCTGTCTTTCTTACGTAGGCCACCTTGCTTGTTGGTCGCTGATTGGTCATCCCGCTCCGTATAGACGATACTCGGGTTTGTTTTCAAAAACCTTTTTAACTGCTTGTCTGCTGACGTCAGAGATCAGGTGATGGTTGCACAAACTATCCAAAAGAGGGCAGCCATGTCCGCGTGCACTCTTTACCAGGTGTGCAGAAAATCGCCCATCAGGTATGTCTAACCCGGGCTGGTCGGAACATCAAGTGCTGATACATCAAGGCAAGGTTGTACGCTCCTCGATTTAGGACGTTTTGAAGTCAGCCAGGTTACTAGGCTGTGCAAGCCAGTTTATCCAGAGAGTACGTATATGAACAGTTTAACATTGTAGACAGTTGATAGTGAATTATATTGAATGAAGTGACATGGAACTACAATAGTGAATATACTATTGTAGGCGATTTGAATAAATGTAGACGTCTCTTAGAGTGGGTAGTAAGAATCGGACGATAGCCTGTGCAGCATCGGTTTGAGTGGGGCTTCGATTGTTAAATACAACTCTTGTATTGTTACACTTCGATATAATTATAATGAAAATATTTGGACTACCTACCTCACTGAATATGACATATTTCAACATATAATAATTTTCAGTGAGTATTTAACTCTAATAGTTAAATGAAATTTATACCATGAGTAAAGATGTTTCAACATAAAATAATATAGTGTTTTTAATTTTTGTTATTTACACTTTTCTCTCTACTTAGATAAATTTGGTGAATAATTAATTAAAAGAATAAAAATTAAACAACAACAAAAGCCTTGTCTTTGACCTAAGCATGTTTCAGGTTTCGCTTATTCTTGGAGGTGTGTGAAGGGGGGGGGGGGCTGTAGCGAACGTGAGTTAAGGGCAACAATTTTACAGTTCTTATAGCAAAACATCATTATGTTAAAAATAAATTAGATATTGCTCCAATAGAAGCACAGAGTTTAACGTTCTTCCACCCACTTCAGTGTCCGCATATTTTTAGGCGTCACTATCCTATTAGACTAGACCGCCGATGGTAGGGAAACCGGGAATCGAGTCCAGGTCAGGTGTGCTGAGGTTTTTACCAAAAGGATTTCTGTACCTCCACGCAAATGCGGATGTATTTACTCTCAATTAAACCTTCCTGATCCTTAACCCATTAGTATAATTAGTACATAGGCGTATAACCTGAACATGTTGTGAGACGCGGTGCTAAAAGAAAAGTTGAATATCTGTCATGGGCAAAGCAGCATTAGATAAAAAGTTTTTTAAATGAAGATAAAAAGTGGTCATTAAATTCCAGAACACCCTAGACCGATATTCAACAATTGTTGATATAATCATGTAAAGAAAATTAAACTCTTTTTTTCTACTAAAGAGATAATTTTTTTTGCAAAAAAAAAGTTTTGGTATAAAGACGGCAAAAACAAATTTTCTCGCGTACTAACACCTTAAAAAGTGACCTTCGCACATATATGTTATTTTATAGTTATTGATGATCTCTATTAAAAATTACAGCGGTAGATTACATGACTTTACGTATGAACTCTTTTAAAGTTTGTTTAGTGATGACTCACTCTCCAACATTTGAAATTTTTCGAAAATCTCTTTTATGGTTTTGCTCAAAATGGGTATCTTGGGAGTGTTTTGTAACAATGGTTTCGAAGATTCTTTTTTTAGGCTAACGCAGACTTCTGATAATTGGATGCTGTGCAAACCCCACCACCCCTCCTCCAACTTTCCTCCAAGTAAATGTTATAAGTAATCTGAAATCAACGATGATAACATTAAAATCATGGACATTCATATTTAATTATTTCAAACTAAATAATTATGTATAAGTAAGTTTTATACATTTTGATTAATTTATTTCAAGACCTTCTAATAAAAATATAAGTACCCATGGAAAAAGACATAAAATTGGAAATCAAGTTACACAATTTTATTAAAAAGAACAAAGTACAAGAACAAATATAATTTTAATCTCCGTCAAAAGTCCGAAAGTCCGAAAGATCCAAAGCACTAGTTATTCACACGCCCACGCAAAAATTCTATGTTGCCAGATGGACGACAAAGCTTTGGTTTTTGAAACAAATATGATAACAAAATAACTGAACTTAATTTCGTGGCATAACTTAAAATGTTTATCAATAAAGTACACGTTAATGCATACCTTATGTTAAATGTTTATAAAAATAAGTAATTAATTGTACTCTCAAAATTCTAAAATTTAAATACTGAAATAAATATAACACTTTTGTTATATTATGTTGCTTTTTTTTTTAGCACCGTGTCTTACTACCCGTTTGGTTTATACGCTTATGTACGAATTACACTAATGGTTTTAGAGATTAGGAGGCTAATATTTAGAGGAAATAATAAAATATGTGAATCTAGATAATATACATTGTTGCAGAAACACTCCACCAAAGAGTATAAATGGAATACTATCAATGTTACAGAAACATACTGAGGGAAAAAAGTAGCATATCTGCACCCAATAGCTTAACAATTAACTATCTATTTTTCAGACCTCCATTTATAAAACATATATATTTGCTTATAGCTCAGAAACATATATTTCAAATAGAATTTTTTTAGTTTCTAATGTTTTTTATAACCTTGTCTTACTACCCGTTCTGGTTATACGCACATGTACTAATTGACCTAATAGCTTTAGGGATTAGGAAGGTAATATTTAGAGAAAGTGTACCCGTATTGGTGTGGATGCAGAGTAGAAAACCATTTTGGAAAAAACACTTTCAGTACACCCAACCAAGATTCGAACCTTGATCTCCCCGTCATTGGCAGTCTAGCCCACTACGAGAGTAGTACGTTAGACCACGCGGCCACCGAAGCGGGCGTGTAAAATTATTGCGGTAATATCCATAAAAACCTAAGCCCCTTACTGCCCGCCTGAAAACAAACCCTTATTTAACAGATAAATGTTTGGGGATAATTTACCAAGAAATCATTTTCGAAAATTTTTGTTTAAAACGCAGAACGTTTGTAGGATATAGTTATTACATTTATTATTACACAGTTTTCTTTGTTTGACTCGAACTGAATCCGATACACAGCTTCGGGAAATACATATCAGAGGAGTGATAAAGGGAGTGTGGGAGGGTTGGGGCGGATTTATTTTTTAATGTTTTAATCTGTGTTTATGAGACGAAGCTCAGAAATAAGTTCTTGGCTGGGCAGGAAAAAGACGCTAGGAGATTTCAGTTAACAATGGCGTGAGAAGATTACTTTCATTATTAAACGAGCAAGAATCTAGTACATCTTCCATTACACCCCTTCCCCCAATCGCGTCTGCTCAAGCTGAGAGTGCGTAGTAAGGCGATTAGTGAGGAACACCCGTGCCATTCCATCCATAACCACCTGGCAATTTTTATCAATAATTAGTGGCGGACCGCCCTTCTCGGTTCATAGATTTGTGGGTGGCTGCCCCTAATCCCTATGAGAGAGGAAACAGCGTCTCTAAGAGATGGAACGTCTTGGTGGAGTTCTTCAGGCGTCCGGGTGAGCCCGGCTTTCCTCCCGAGAATTTGTTTGAAGGCGTCCTCTTTTTGAAGGAAAATATTCTCACGTTGTTGTATTTCCTATGGTAATGTCGGTTCTGAAACTTAAAAACCACTGAAACTCCCCTCATCCATATTAGAATGTTTTGTTGTGAACCTGTTAGAAAATGACTTTATTTGTTTAATGTAGGCTGGTTCTCTTTTTCTAGCCATCTTAGAACTGAGACATTACGGCTGAATCTTTATCGAAAATTAGATAATGTCCTCCTTTTATGAGTTAAAAAAATACATAAAACCTAAAATATTTGTTTTGAATCACTTGGAAACATAATATTGATACCTTTCAGCTCCACTTTAGCATTGTTAAACAAAGCGGTATTTCTGGAAGTATTCATCTTGTCTCGGCGCTCCGGTAGGCGGCCTGCAATCAAGGTCGAATAAAGGTGCTGAGAATGTCAGATATAGGCATAGAAAGTCCTTTTTTTATGGGTTATCTAAAATAGTTTGACGCTGTTTGTTGGTTGGAAACTAAACCAGTGATTTCCAACCTTTTCCAGGATTTAACCCCATGCCTATTTTTATTTTTTTGTCTTCAAGACCCCCTTGATACAATTCAAGCGTCCATATTCTAGTTTTAAAATTATTTTTTTCACTGAATTTTACTACCGTCTGGGCTATACTCATTTAATTATACTTGTGAGGTAGGTAGTATTTATAGGAAATGTAACTTTATTTGCATGGAAGAATAAGAAGAAGAAGGGGAAACCCCGTTTAGGAAAAATCACCCCAAGTACCCCTGTTCGGAATTTTAATCCTCACTTCATCCCCGACACATCGAATGAGCGTGATGATGTTTAGCCGCGTGCTTCATTTAATTATTATAAATTCCTTTTACGAATACGACTAAGATGTATCAAAAGAGAATCAACGATCCCAGTTGGTATTTTGTAAGTTATGCTAGCAGCGCCACTTGCCTGAACCCGGGATTGAGGAGGTGAGTAACCCAAAACGACCCGCACCAGTAACTTAACCTCTTACATTTCTATTTGGAATCACCCCCTCCCTCTTGTCAATGCTTGCCTCCCCTTGGAGGTTCTTCTTGTATGGATGATCACTAGACGACGGGTAAGGAGTGATTGAGAAAAGTGAACCGAAACTGTTTTTAAGTGTTTTATTGAAAAAAAACTACTGGATAGAATATCTGAAAAAACTATAAACATTGTGAAAATAGTCATATCTTAAATAAGAACAAGGTTATAAGTGAGACCGTACTAGAGTAAGTAGGATCTACGTATCAATTAATTGTACAACTGGGTAGTGACCTCGGTAGGATATCTCTTATAGGACCTACTTCGACCTTATTTTGTTATTTTTATAACCACGGCAATCGCTAGTGTAGGCAAATCGTCACCCGGTAATTCAAGTGTTTTAACTCCAAAATTGTTAAATTTGAGATATTTGGTGTTTACATCTATTTAGAATGGTTCACCTGCGGTGAAATTGAGACTACTATATAACGACTTAAGAAGATACAAACTCGAGTTGTCATCTAGTAACATTGGTTTTATACACAAGGTCAAACTTCAATGCTCATTTACACAAAAGTAGAAAATTGGACATAGAACACTTGCATTCTCGGGTGATGAAATATCGAGCTGTGACTGGACGATCAATTCAAGCTTTACAACAGTTAACTGTCATGGCGCTTTCTACTTTATGATTGTAAATATGTTTTGATAGTGATACAATTTTGTTAGTAATAAAATGTTTTAAGTGTTAATTTTATCATGATATACTATAAATATAAATGTTGTGTTCCTGGATGTTTAAATAGAACATCTATTAGACATAGATTTCTAAATAAAGATGAAACAAGATTTTCAGTCTGAAATAAATTTAACTGTAACCCAAAACTTGAAAATCTGGACAATGAAACTATTCGTACTAAATTTACAATTTTCAATGAGCATTTTAAAGACGAATGCTTTATTCTAGGAGGTGACCTGGCGGTCTAGGGGTAAGGTGTCAGACTTCTGTGCTGGCGGCCGGGGTTCAATCCTCTGTCGCGGCAAATATTTATCCGATTACCAAACCCTTCCTTCACCTCTGACAAGACATCTTGTGAATGTGAGGAATGCCAGTTCTCCACCGTGGTTCGGATTCCACGTTAAACTGTAGGTCTTCCATCTCATCTCACAATCACCCTACCATAATAATAATAATAATTTATTCTAGGGACTAAACGGCTGAATTCACATTCAATCCCATCTGTACAATTGCCAGGTGGGGGGGGGGGAGGGGGGGAAGAGGGCCTATAATCGTATTTTGTATAGGGCAATTTATAAATTAAAACTGTGACAAAAATAAATTAACGAAAATACATTGCATTAATATCAGTGAACAATTGATTTAATTACTTTTGTTAGTGTAATTAAATGTTAATTCTCAACATTTAAATAAACCAAAGTAGGTAAACTTCAATTAACTTTTGAACCCAAATGATAGGGCCTACACATTGAAGTAATTAATCTGCTCTATAAGAAAAATATTGGTCCATGAAAAGGCTCCAACACAGACTCTGTCCATAGTCCGTAAGAAATCTATGCTAAAGTATCTGATTGCTCTGGACAGAGAGTCCTTATCCGTAACTGCGTAGAAGATGGTCAACTTTAACTTACTAAGGTGTAAGGACTAGGTTATACAGAATACACAACTTAGGCTGTATCCGAATAGTCTACTTCACGCGCCGTCGACCCTTGACGTTCATTCAATAGTTGCATTATCAATCACGTGATCAAATGCAGATCTGTCTGAATAGTTACGAAGTGCGCTAATGCACTCCTCACACGCCCTTGAGTTCCAGGGCGACAGCAAGTTACCCTTAACACGCCGTCAATGCGGTCTTTGATCGGCAATTGTTTAATTTTTCGTCTGTTAGAGAGAAAGAGCTCGTAGAGTAATGTGATCTTTGATAACGTACGTTAAATATACTGGTTGTTTTGTGTTGTGTTGGATAATTTTGCTAATTTGTCATGTGCAGTGAAAATAAGTCACCCCAAATCGGTAATTGGCCTACGCTAATTCAGGCTGATAGATGGTGTTTAAAATAGTTTCTAATATCATTTATAAGCAGCAGCACTGTGGACTCAAGGGTGTGAAAAGGATATTTTGCCGTTCCAATAGTCTGTTGCAGTCTTCGATCTCAAGTGCATGTAAAGTGTAAAATCATCAAGTTAAGTGTACTTGACTATTCGAATACAGGCTGAGTAAATATGTGTGCCCACATTTAAATAAAAGCACCATTGGCAGTGAAAGAATACTAGTACATTGAGTATTATTCTTATCAGGCACAAAAAAAAGAAAAAAAGAAGGTCAGCCATATATTTACTAAGACAAAACAATAATTTAGAAAATATTTGCACAAATCACCTATTTCACAGTATATTGTTCCGCCATAATCTTAGGGCTAAGGATTTCCTAAAAAGCTTGAGTTTCGGAGGAAGTGTAAATGTCCAACCACACGATCAATAATGTGTTCCTAAATTAACCGCAAAAGGTATAATCCCCTGCAAAAGCCTTTAACTTTACCCAATCTAAGTCCTATTAAGTTAGTGCATACAGTATGTTCCAGTTGATGAATCAACAAATTATTTCTTGTTATTCGCTATATTATGCACGTACGGCGGCGACATATACTTCTAGCTTTGTAAACAAAAAACATACTTTTGAGCAGTTAGTCCAAAACTAACAAGTTTTCCAAATAATCCAATCAAATAAAAGATTTTCAGAACTGCCAGCTTAAAAAAAGGCTCTTATATGTGTATATATATATTATATACATAAATAATTCTAAAACTAAATCTTAAATAATTGTTATATTCATAAGTTAAGGAACTAACCAAATCTAACCTAACTTTCCAATTTCATGAAAATTTGAATTAAGTAGTTAGGGTTTCTAATTAGTTTCATGCTAAGTTGTCATGCCTGTATATAGTGGCGAGTAGTAGTGCACCATTTCCTCCCCTACAATCTATATGTAGAGAAGGGAATGATAACTTTTACAAAGTAAATGTATAACAAAGTAGAGACTGGGAAATATTTCATAAGAGTAAGAGAAATAAATAGGTAACAATAATAGATGTATTATACAAATAACATAAAAAGGTCATATGGGGTTACAATTGTTATGATAGGGTTTAATAACTTCAAATATATAGGAACTACCCATAGCACGGGAGAATAACGTGTCCAAGACGACACGGTAACAGTCAAATGGAAGGTAAGTAGATAGAAGATATAGAATTCCAAAACACCAGGGCTAGCGCCAGACTTCCACCAGAAGGCTCTAAAAATAAAACATGGAGAGTTAGAAACTTGTAAAGATATAACAGCAAATCCTATAGTTTTAGAGTTACTAAGTTAAATTTCGACCAAGCTACCTAGCTTGACTTGAAAAAAGGAACATCATCCTAGATAATAAATGGTAAGATGACCGGAGGTCAATTACATTAGAAGAAGGTTAACAATCAGGTGTCCACACAAAATTGTACTATGGCTGGTCCTTTCCCAGTGGGTACTGCCTGAGCAGTCAATAGTAATTTTATACCATTACACACTCCCTGGGGTATACATCAAATCTAGTACACACTAACTTCAAATACTTGGACCAATGAGGTGCCAACAAGGGGCAAATGAAAATACTATCTGTGTGGGCCACTATACAAAACTAACCGTGTTCCTCACTTTGCGCACCCAAATTAGTAACACAGAAAGAGGGGTGCCAACAAGAATGCTGTGAGATATTGACCTAACTAGGTTCTCAAATAAAGGCACTAGATAACCTGGTTGTAGCCATACAAAAATTGAACAAGTGAGCATGACGTCCACGCCGCAATGACATATAGCGAAGTCATGAGGACTTAAAATGTAATAATGAATTCATGGAGAAAAGGAAGCTTAAGGCAAGCTCCTAAGGGCATAGAAAAAAAACATAGTCATATGGACTAAATCAACAAGTCTGAAGGACTTGGAAACATAATCGTCGCTTCGACTAATTAAACTAAATCCAAAGGACATATAAAGAAAACATAGTCATATGGAATAAATCAACAAGTCTGAAGGACTTGGAAATTTGTCGAATACTTGGTACATCAGACGAGATTCCCTCGGCTTCGAGGTGGAGAGACCCACGACTTAACCATCACGGCCAGCGGTATATTCTTCAAGTGCTGGAGCAGAGGTTCTTCCTTCGAGGATATCCAATGATGAACTACAGACGAATGAACCTAGGGGTCACCCGTTATATACTCCCTTATCTGCCTCTAAACAGGACCAAATATGGGCATGTAAATAAGAAAGAGGAAGGGGGGAGAGGGGGTTGGAACAGCGGAGAAAGAGTTGACCAGGAAGTCCGCTAGGGCAGCAGTGCTCGGGTTCGCGGCATTGAACCAACGACAGTCAGGCCTTTCTTCAACTTGGAGTTCAAGGGCTTAGACATTTGTTTGAAACTGCCACGCCTTCGCTTCTGCCATGCTGGCAGCATACTGTGTCAAAGCATGGTGATTGTATTCGGGAACATCCACTTAATGTAAGTAGAATAAAAATTAATTTTTTGCAGAATATATCAGTTTTACTTCTCTTCTTTGAATTCCGCTATGTCAGTTTAGTATTTTGTGCAGATTACGGCCTGTGGATGTCATATCACTTGGTTGACATGCTACAATAGTACCTACCTGCCGTTAATAGGTCAAAGAGACGTTTTAATCATTTTCGGAAGCGATTAATTATTTGATCTCACAATTAGAACCTTCTAATGGCTGCGGTTTTTTGTGATAGATATAGGCCTAATTTATGACTGTATTTTTTAAATCCGACTATCTAGAAATACTGTGTAGGCGTTCTCTGCCCAAAATGTGCTATAAATATATTTATTGTGAAAGTTTTTTAGCCTAGTTTCTTTTATTTACAGTACGAAGATGGGAGGATAACATTAGAATGGACTGAAAGATTTAGGGCATAGTGAGGTGGACTGGATATAACTAGCTTAGGATAGGGATAGGTGGTGGTCTTATGTGAGTGCGGCAATGAACTTTCGAGTTCCCAATGCCATAGAGTAAGTTTCTTTTATTTATCAGCTGACTACTTGGTAAATGTACCTTGTCTGTGGATTATTTTCTTTTGAATATTTTTATTGGACCAAGTATCTTGACTACCTAATTGGTTGGCACGGTCACATGATTATGGATATAGACTCTTTGGCCGCGAATAGCATTTCTTAAGGACTGCGAACTATAGAACTATGAATACAAAGTCTGTGTTGGGGCTATAAGCCTTCTCATAAGGTTTGAATTTTTAAATCGCTTTTTGAATAACTTAAAAACCTAAAGAAATGATCATAACAATACAATTTATGTGTACCAAATTCCTTAAAAATCGTCACATTATGTTTGATAATATTTCATGTGATTTCAACAAGGCTTATAAGCCAAAACATAAAATTTGAGAGTTAAAAAAACAATACCGAGGTTTGATCAACTTAGGTGTAATTTTTAAAGTTTTTAAAATTACTAAATCTTGGTGTCATTTGAGTTACGTATTATTTATCATGCATGTATATTAAAGTGAATAAATATCTAACTATTGCACCATAAAACACAAAGAGCCTAAAATAGGAAGAATACTTAGCGTCCTCTCACTGCGACTTTCAACCAATATTTACGTAAACATTCTGCTAGCTGTCGGTTTCACCCATATTATTGTAGATAGCCTCTAGATTGCATTTTATATGGTCTAGGGGGGCCCTATATAGGCATTTTATTTGATTAATAAATACCTTTGCTATTTGTTTAATTATATTTCAACATTCTATTCCAGTTTAATCATAGGCAAAGGAAAACTTGGATCCCATTAGGTCCGACGGCATAGCTCAGTCGGTAGCGTGTCTGCCTGCCGAGATAAGGGTCTTGGGTTCGACCGATGACCGATAAATGTACCAGTGGTAAAGTGTAGGTACACTCTTTCATATTGAATAAATTAACGGTCGAGGACTGAGTGGTGTGACTGTTATAGATTTTAAATAATTTTTAAGTCGTGGGTTGAAATAATCAGTTGGTTCAGAAAGCCATCATCGTCGACTTTTTACAGCCTGTGACTGGGTCTGCTTAGTAAAATGCCTCCAGCTTCCTTTATCTCTCCACCATTCTATAGATGGGATAGTGATGCGCAATACAAGGAGACTACCTAGTGGGCCCAGCTTAGTGTCTCCTACTCAATACTGCCCTCACTGCCAAGTGGTGTACCCCATGGCCTGAGCAGCCTGGTGGAGGTTGGGTAGAACCCCAGCGGAAACCAGGTCAGGTGCAGACGAGCGACAGGAGGCTGGTCAGGGCTAAAACCAACAAGCTTGAAACAGGGCCTGGCCAGTTGGCTCCCAGCTTGGTGGGCTGAGAGTGTGAGGGTTGGGGGGAGGAGGGGGGCGGGTGAGCTGAGTAATTGTCAGCACCTGTAGCCTCAGTGAGGTAAGGTTACCACCATAGTAAGGTTTACTTAGGAACCTATAGGTGGCAGCCCTGCTAGGCAGGTGTAGGCCACGATAGGCCTAGTAAGCCGGCGGCCGAAGAAGAAAAGAACCCGAGGTTTAGAAAGTGCATATTAAATACCCTGAATAAAATAGAAAAAATAGATAAAACCCATTCATAAAAAATGACAAGGTGTTGCTCTAGACTGATCATGTAGTTCTCTTGAAGGTTGTCAGTGTATTTATGTTATTATTGCTTATTCTAATTTCCTTTTCACTTAAAACCTAGCAATATTATGTCATACGCTGTCTAGAATAACTGTGACTTTACAAGCTAGCCAATTAGTCAATCAAAATTTATTTAAATTCAATGACTTTTGACAGCATGAGTTGGCTACTGACACACTTAAGCTTAGTGTTTTACTGGTTCTATGTAAGGTAAGGAAGAAAAGCAAATATATGTATTAACTAGGTCTGATAGTTTTGTGACTACACATAATAACTATTATAATTAAGTTAAAAGAAATAAAAAAGGCTACACATAATTTGTTATGTTTCTCGCACTATCTGAATACACTACAGTAGCCCCATGACTTCTTTGGTGCTGACTGACAGCTCACAGCTGACAGCTGATGGCTTTGAAAAGTTACCAGACTAAATTATGTATCCCTACGCCGAGCCATATGATCTGCAAAAACATGGGTTTAGCAGCTGTCACTTCTGACAGTCAAAATCTAGGTATATACTTAAATGTAGACTGTCAGAAGTCAGCTGCTAGCTGTCAGTCAGCACCAAAGAAGCCATGGGGCTACTGTAGATTGGGGAGAGGTGACATGACATGTGCTTGAGGTTTAAATCTATGCCAGTGGATTGAAGGCGAGAAGGGGAAAGCACTTTCACTGTGCTTTCTCATCCTCTATAAGATAAATTAGGGCCATTAAATCAACGGCCCACCAAGTTTTGCAGATTATGTTTAAATGATTTGATATAATTTACTTTTTCATATTTGTTGGTATTATTCTAACTTTTATATTTAATGCCACTAGCAGATAGTTCATATTAAAATATTGAAACAGTTTTGTGTTTGCATGATTTAATGATTTTCTTGATTTATTACAATTTTAATATTTTTGTAAATCTAATTTAATCCAATTATATAATATTTTTAGATCTAATTTTCAGTAGCTAAATCGTGAAGAGAAGTAACCAGCCTTTTATCTTACTAGGCTTAGCAATGCATTATTATAAGATATCTTCAAAATAGTTTATAACGTAGCTACGGTTGTACATAACACTCTGGGTGGGAGGCACTGCCATACCCAAAGATTTATTTGGGGGGGGGG
>CABEEJ010002731.1:85683-101922 GCA_901482245.1 Timema douglasi
GGAAGAGTTTAGGAGATGCGAGAAAAGTCTGGTTTTTTAAAGTTTTTATATTAAAACTATTTTGACCCAAATAAATAAAATATTGCTTCAGTAGAAACATGGAGTTATATCTTTTTCACACAGTAATATCAACAGCTGTTGTTGAATATCTGGAACGAAAATAAAGGCATTATTTCACAAACTTTTTCATTCATTTAAAAAGTTTCTTAGATAATACCGTTATACTCTTGAGATATATTTGAAAACTGTTGGTATCACCATGTGAAGAAGAATTAGCTCGTATGTTTCTACTGAAGCATTTTTTTTATTTGGCTCAAAACTGTTTTGATATATAAATTAAAAAACACTGGACTTTTTTCACGTCCCCTACACCCCCCACCACAAATGATTTCCATGGAAACTGAAATGACGATGCTGATAGTCATTTGTTCATGAGAAGTGAGTGTTCATCACCAATATGGCTCATATGTTTGTGTGTGTCCAACTTACCCTACAGAACACCTTACCCGAATTATTCTACCAAATATCTTCTCATTCATTTTTAGGTGAGGAGCTATGTTCATGAGGCAGAAGTCCCTTCAAAGTTAAATTTGTATAAAGTGCAGTTTATCTTAACTATTTTAGTGAAGAAATCACATCTATCATTTTTAAGTGAGCAAAACCCCCCCTATAGTATTTTTTTTAGAAATCAGACTCTATTAATAATTAATAATATGAAAGCAAAATAACGCAAAAAACAACCCATCAATACATTTGAATTTGGCGCCAAAAGGCAGGTTTGACTTTTAGTACCACCTACAACCACTACTAGCGCTGAAAATGGTTCATACTCGATACGTAGGAGATATCGATTTATACTATCTTTTATCTATGGTAATGACTCTATAAGTCAGTAAACATGAAGGCTGGCCACCGCCATTAAGACCTAAAGCGTAACGACATCGAGCTTCAAAGCTTCTGAGCACCCGAGCTTACCACTAGACAAAGGACTGTCGTATTTAATACCCAGGAGGGGGTCTATTACCCCTTAACGGTCTAGTCCACGAATAATCAACACCAATTGGGTCGCATGTGAGGAATGCCAGGCCTCCACCGTGGTTCGGATTCCACGTTAAACTGTAGGTCCTTCATTTCATCTCATCTCACAATCACCCTACCATTACACATTAGCGTAAGTGCGTATAACCCGAACGGGTAGTAAGACGCGGTGCTAATAATAATAATAATAATAATAATAATAATAATAATTGGGTCGCAATAACATTAATTGGAAGGAGGAAGGTAAAACTGAAATAAAAAGTACCCTAATTTGTGTGAAGTAAGGGTGATAATCAATATAAGAAAAAATACCCTCATTACAACAGGAAGGAATTCGAAACCCCTACCTCCCTTTCACCCAAGCTAGAGTATATGAACCTGACGTTTAGTCAACCGGTCCACCAATACGGGTATATATTGTTTTGTTTACAGATCCACTTTCGTGAAGCAGGCTTACTACGTACCGCCGTAAGCGCTCTGATTAAATTGGACATGTTAAATCCCTTTGGTGCTATATAGACCACCCCTCCACTTGATGTATCTAACTGGGTTTCGAACCAAGGTCCCCAGAGAACCCTTAAGCGAGCACTGATCCAGCACTCCCAGTAGTTGGGTCCAATGTACCAACTTCTGATTGAATAACTGGAGTAGAGGATCTTTATTAAAAGAAGCGCGAGTTTGAATTTCGAAAACGTCAGGGTTATTTTACTTTATTTACTACCATTTTGTGATAATTAGCCATACACTTTCTAAATCAACTTATTGTATAGGCACACGACCTACAATATATCTCTATAACAACTCACTTTAGTGGCCGCATGTAAGGCGTCACTTTCGCAATACACTAGACTGACGATGACTGGGAGATCGGGGTTTGAATCCCAGCTGGGTGCACTGGGGTTAGTTTTTTATTAAATGGTTTTCACTATCCCTCTATGAAAATGCAGGTACACTTTCTATTGATGCAGCTTACCTAATGTCCAACACACTAGCGCTATTAATAAAATACATAGGCGTATTACCCAAATATCAATGTAGAAAGCAGAACTTCAACAATAATAAATTTTCGACATGACTTAAGGTGCCAGATATATAGTGAGATAGAATACGCCTCAAGTGTGGAATTATACTAAATACAAGATGATATCTACCTAAAATCGAGTAGAATGGGCCCGTTTTACATGGGGAGTTCTAATGCCAAATGGTGTTTCATGGGGAAGCTCTAAAGTCTACATGGTGTTACATGGTGAAGTCCTAATGTCTAGAGGTAGTGGTGCAATTGTGGAGATTCAGGGTTTCTTTCTATATAAACAATTTTGTAATGCCTATTTTATTCTAAATATTTGCCTACACGTTCTTTGAAATGTACTTGGATATTAAATGTTCTGAATTATATACACAATATATACTTTTCGTGAGGGGAAAAAAAATCATCACATTTTGCAAAATAAAAACCGTGCTGGTAATGTGGAAACTCACAATAATACGGTAAAAAAAGTTATACGAGCTAAGATTATGTAAAAAATAGGTTTTCACGTCAAAATTTAACATTTGTACAGCCCATATTTTTTATATCATATGTAGACTAGTCAAACAGTCTAGGTCTTAAATAACTGATATTAAAAAAATCTTAAGGCCTTAATTACTTTACATACAATATATTTTTATTTAGCATCGCGTCTTACTACCCGTTCGGGTTATACGCTTTAAGTATAATTACGCTGATGGATTAGGAATTAGGAAGGTTGAATTAGAGGAAGTGAACCCGCATGTTCGTGGAGGGAGAGTGGAAACCATTTAGGAAAAACCACCCCCAGTTCACCCGACCGAGATTCGAACCTCGATCTCCCCGTCCTCAGCAGTCGAGCTTAACACGACTAGCGCGTTAGACAACTACGCCACCGAGGCGGGTACATACATACAATATGAGTCTACATTAGTTTTTATTAAGTAAAATGTTAAAAATTGAAAAGTTTAAAAACTTGTTTTGAAAATGGTTTATTTAGATCTATTTGCTAAAGTCACACACATAATGGTCATTCTCGCATCCCGCACACTCACTATGTGACCACATTTCTCACTGTTGACATTGTAGCCAAAGTTCTCTACTTGTGCTATTTGAAAATGCATTTTCGCAAAATATGCAAACCGCATCCTCTCCGGCAGGAGGCAGTTCGCCCATTGGAAATTCCAGTTAAGATTCACCTGATGTGACTTATGCATTAATTGATTATTCATCAGAGTCTTCAAGCTTTAGTCTTCTATTTTTTTATGTCTTGGATTCTTAGCGATTCTGGCTTTTGGTTTATAGAAAGACTCTTCTATCAACGATTTATATGGCAAAGCCGTATATTCAGAGGCAGTAGATGGCTTACGGCCCTTATTTGAATACTCATTTATTCGGCTGAGGGACTGGTAATATGTATTCGGGAGACACACACGTAGTACTTTTTTTAATCTAAGAGGAACCAGATTATCGTCGGTTTACTTAATTTGGCTGATAAATATTGTTAGGCTTAGAGTAATGTCGAGGTAGTTTCTATATTGCTTCGAGGAGGAGTAGCCCTATCAGATGACATAACTGTAGTCTTACTTCCATTTTCTGTAGTCGCGATAGGATCTTTTGCTCCAACAATCTCACTTCCAGTTGTGGCGGGTATGATGGGGGTTTGTTACTGCCAGTGAATTGTTGATATTTGACAATACTGGGGTTGAGGCAATGAAGTCGACATCTCCAAAAAAATTATATCGCATGGAAAGATCCCGGTTTTATAAAACCCTTTAACAGCAATCAAACCGGTTTGGCACTGTAGATAATCTTTTCCAAAAAGTTCTGCGATGTCATATGGACCTATTGGGCGATTGTTATGGCACAACAATTGGTGAGCATACTTATTATAAAAGGTCTTCAGAGCCCCCATGAATGTCTTATCCAATGGCTGCAACTTGTGGGATGTGTGTGTGGAGGTATACTTACGATAGTGACATGATTTTTACGAGCAAGGTCAATAATCTCAATGTTCCTGGTATGGGTATTGTGTCTATCCAATAAGAGCAAAACAGGAGAAGCTTTGGTAGGGTTGGTCTTATGAACAAGTTCATCTGAATTCATCCAGATGGATGGCATCTACCGATGGAAACAGGTGGAGGAATGAATGTGCCCCCTGCACTCATACAACATATGACTGTTACCAGAGAGCCTCGCTCTGCAGATGTGATGGAAGCTACTTGTCGTTTTCCTTTTAATTCCACCACATGTGGTATTTTGCTCTGTACGACTGGGAGACCAGTTTCATCTACATTAAATACACGGTCTGCAGGATTAGCATGCTTGTCATATTCCGCCTGTATTATGTCAAAAAACTTATTCACAGACTCCGCATTGAAACCATTTGCTCTTGAATAAGAGGTGCCTGTTGGTTTGTTGATCGTAAGTTTGTTTTTAAGTCTTCTAATAAAAATATCAAACCATGCCTTACCAGCAGCTTCATTAGTCCCGAAAGGATGTTCAATATTATTCCGTACTGCTAATTGATAAGCCATTTTTTTTACGTCTTCCCTAGCCAAGCCATAGAATCAATTTTCTATTTCCACCAAGTATTCAACTGATTTTTGTTCAAAGTCTACGTGTATAGCAGGCTTTCATCCTACTTATAACATGACGCATTGTTCGTGGGACATCCCATTATGAACGAATCTTTGCAATGTTTTCTTCGGGACATTGCACAGTTTTACTGCCTTTCTTAATCCCATTTTTTTCCCCCAATGAAGTTATCGCCGGAATCATATCTTTACTCTTCCACCTCTTCAATACAGCCTTCGGTTTAGCCCCAATAACCTTTCTCGGCATCTGAAAAACATAAAAATTGTGATTACAAGGACCATTTATTAGGGTGTGTATTGTGGAAACGTTTGCACAATACCATCAAGTGTAGGTTTCCAAGTTGCCAGCATCGCCATATTGGATCCAAACCGTTCTCAGACAAAAAGGTTTAAGGGCTAATATTAATTTTAAAACATAAACGACAGCTAAAACAAACATTCACCCCAATATAAAAATAAATTTGTAGAAATATTTAAAATCAACTGTTGAATCTTACCATACAAACGTTGTAAAACGAGAGTAAACTATAATGTTATCACATCACTCACTCGAGATCATCAACAGTAGGGATGGCTTGTGAAATCACAGCCTGCTCCTTTGTCACTGCTCTTCTGACGTCACATTCACAGCCTGTTCCTGACAGAGGAAAGGAGCTGTTCCTTTTTGTCACTGCTCCACGGATCAAATACACGCGGTAACAGATCCGAAGTAAACTTGTTCCTCGTCTCTTTGTCACAGGCAGCGCTTGGACAGGTCCGAAGTAAACTTGTTCCTCGTCTCTCTGTCACAGGCAGCGCTAGGACAGGTCCAAAGTAACCTTGCTCCTTGTCTCTGGCACAGACAACGCTGTAACAGATCCGGAGCAACCTTGTTCCTTTATTCTCCGGAGATTTTTGGAGCAGTCGTACAGTAGAAAGGAAGTGGATGGTTTGTGTTCTTGTCAAAGCGTTGAGATCAGATCCAGCGCAAACTTACTTATCTATTATATAGGCCTAGCTTAGACTTGGTTTGGGGAGTCACAAATGAGTTTTGAAGGAGAAAGCTTTCGTAGTACAACACATTATTTTCACAATACAAGCACAATATGTAATGTATTCTCACAATAAATTGTTACTTCGATGAGTGACATTGAAGGGACCCACTTGGTGATCAAATTAATTAAGGTAAGGGTCAGCAATCTACTGACTAACTGATTTTATCTAGCCCACAAAATATTTAGCAAACAAACAATATGTTCAAAAAATGGACTTAATAGCTAATTACTAATTGGGAAATGTAAAATTGAACTTTTTTTTGCTCTACTTTCTTTTCAAATTAGCAAACATTATTTTTAAACCCATAAAGTGCACAATATCAAAAAGGTTGCCTGCCTCTGCTCTACTCTCGCACTAGAATGGACTGCCAATGACAGGGAGATTGAGGTTCGATTCCAGTTGGGTTCCCTGAGGATGATTTTTCCTAAACGTTTTCAACTCTCATTCCAAACAAATGTGGGTGCACTTCCTCTACTTTACTTCCTTCCACTTCATCCCTAACACATTGGCATAAATGCGTAAAACCCAAACGGGCAGTAGACACGGTGCTAAAAAAAACTAGACTGGGAATAGGTATGAATATAGTGAGTGTGACAAAAAGGAGCAGGTAAAAGGAACAGGTCCAGTGATGGAGCAGTAACAGATTGTTCCTGCTCCACTAAAGGATACATTTTTCCCATCCCTAATCAACTACTGCGCATTGTCGATGAACTAGAAAACTAGTTCCGAGTCTAACCGCAAGGTCTTACCACCCACCAAGGACAATAGACTGCGTCTTTACATTACCATCAGGTTTCTACAACTACACCACTACCTCTATGTGGAGTTACATGGGGGGGCTTTGATGTCCACATAGCTTTTTTTTTTTAGCACCGCGTCACACTACCTGCTCAGGTTAAACGCGTATGTCCTAATTACGCTAATGAGTTAGGGATGAGGAAGGTTAAGTTTATAGGAACTTTACCCGCATTGGCGAGGAGGGAGAGTGGATAATCCTCCTGGGAAAATCACCCTCAGTACATCCGACCAGGATTCAAACCCCAATCTCCCTGTCATCGAAGATCTAGTGTAACATGAGAGTGACACCCTAAACCATGCGGCCACTGAAGCAGGTAATATTTAGCTTAATACGCGTTCCTTTATATCCCACCTAAACAATCGTCCTTGCCCTGAATCAGCCAAGTGACCTCCAAACTTCAAAGTCTTACGTACCGTATCTAACGACTCGTTCTTGTGAAGTATATCTTCCACTTCATCAGGTGTAGAGGGGTGACGTGGACACGTGTCCTGAGCTGGAGGGGTTGAGCAAACTCCCCTCGCCCCTCATTCCCTCCTACATCTTGGAAGAGACCTTCACAAGACAAATCGTCCTAGGTAATGAAACTGCCTGGTTATTACGCGCCACGACAAATACCGACTAATAGCGCGTAATTGGCCGCGCCGAGAACTTCTACTCGAAGCTCAGTCGTTTCTCTTCGAGGAGAGGCTTTTTTTATTATTTAAATAATGGAGCGTGTAGTCAAGGAAGAATGGGACGGAAAGGAAAATCTACTTACGTCTACCGTGTGCTATCCTGGTGGCTGAGTGGTTAGGGCGGCCTACTTGATGGTTCAGAGGACCCTGGTTCTAAGCTCGTTGTCCTTCCCATGGATGAGTGGTTAAGGAGGCCTACTTGATGGTTCAGAAGATCCTGGTTCTAAGCCCGCTATCCTCAGCAATCCCTGCAACGATCCACTGGTGCAGTCTTTTTCAAACCGTGCTCTGCCATAGTTATCTCCGTGAGACCATTTTACATTATTTATTTGTGTTTTACACTACTGTATAAGATACAATAAGAAATTAGAATTGCCAATTCTTTTTTCAAATCTGAATGAAGGTCATTTGCCAAAGGCGCAGCCAGAACATTTGATGTTTCCGAGTGTTTTATACTTTCATGCATGTAACATTTATTATTATTATTATTATTATTATTATGTGTCCTGTCTTACGGCAGGTCCATTATTTTGTCAGTGAACTTGGACCTCCAATACACCCTGCCCTCCGCCTCCTCCTCCAGTTTCCAGAATTTTTTTCTTACCTTCAAGTCATCTAGTATTTGAATCCTCCTTCTTCCAAAGCTTCCTTACCCTCCACCTTTCTTTCTATGACGCCGTGCAGAAGACAGTTCCTTTTAAGGATGCTTCCGAGCCAGTTTGCTTTGCACCGAAGAATAACATCCAAAATGGTTCTCTTTTCACCCAATCTTCTTAGGATTTCTTCATTTGTGAAATTTAACAGTCATTATTAACCGTTCAAAATATTATATGAGGAAGCTCCTTTGGCTTAAAATGTTTGGGGGCCCATGCGCTAGTGTTTATGCAATATTGATAAATTGTCACGAGAGTAGTTAGAGCTTTGACAAGATAATCGATACTAAAAAAACCCATAGATGACTGATTAATCCCAACCTCATCTAGAACAAGGCGCAGGAGTTTGAGAAGAGTATCTTCGTGAAAGAAACAAGATCTAGATGCAGCAACTGAAAGATCTGGTAATGGGATCGGGAAACAAAGAGCATAGCTGCGGAAGATGGCTTTAAACTGCGCGTGATTGATCCACATTCGACCCACGCCCGTTTTGGAAACAATATCCGTCACAGCCAGATGCCTCCAAATGGATTTTTGCGGGTACTGGTGGTAAATACACGCCACTGAACGGGCCAATCTGTTAGAGGATTCTGCTCAGCTCGGTGACATGGTTTTCTTGCAATGTAAATCGCAAGGTGACGTCACTTCAGTTAACGACGTTATGCTAATGGGATGGTGTTTGCGCGATACGAGAACAGCAGGCCTCAGGATTTTTATTACATGTCATCTTTTCTTGTACTCTCTGGTTACCCTTGAGAAAGAGGAAGTATTGTGATCGTTGGTGGGAAAATAATCGAGGTAGAGATTTTGAAGCATATCAACGTTTAATGACCCACTTAACCCCTCCCCCTTCCCCCCCAAAAAGTGGTTTGGTGATGCCATCTGTGTTTATCTCAGCCTAGACCCTAAATATGTTTCAGATATATTTTACATTTATTAATTTCTCAATTTGTGACTAGGTGTAAATTGTTGTTTATTAAGATGATACAGGATGTTCGAAAAGTTGCTATGCAATAACATATCACGTACCTCGTAGCAGCAGTTCTTCCTATAACAAATTTCGAACACGCCTTTTCATTATCATATCACATGAAGAGGCGTGTCCAGATGTCTTTGGGCCCGTGCGGGACATTTCCAACATATGTTACAGAAAGAACTGCAACGAGGTACGTGATACTTTACTGCACAGTAACTTTTCGGACACACTGTGTATCGTTATCTTCGAGCCTTAAGCTTGTTATAGAATCAGAAATACGTTTTGTTTCGCAATATTATATGTGTAACTTATTTTATATTATGTATTAACACTGATAGGTTTAGCCAAGTTACCAACACTCCTAACTCTGACTTGAAAAACCGGGATTCGATCCTTGCCGTGCTCTTTATCAGTATGTTTTTCTCACAGTTTTGTTTCAGAATCAGTCTTGACAACATTTACCTCTAATTTAAATATTTTAAGTTGATTGTATCCATTACCGTCACTATTTACCTTACTTACCCTATGCCAATTTGGAAGTTCACTGCCGTACTTACCAAAGTATGCCACCTATCCTTTTCTTGAACTAGTTATATCCAGTCCACCTCATTACATTCTATCTCTAGCTTGAGCTAGGCCCATCCAGTCCACCTCATTACACCCTGTCTCTTTCAGGTTCATTCTAATGTTATCTTCCCATCTGCGTCTAGGTCTTCCCAATGGTTTCTCACCATTGGGTTTGCCAGTCAATACCCTGAAAAAGGTTCTAGATTATTCCATATGCGCCGCCTGGCTTTACAACTGTAATCTAAAAGACTTGTTTATTCTAACAGGGTACAGGGTATATAACTCAACATTATGTCACCTCTTACACTCCACAGTAGCCTCATCCCTTTTTGGACCAAGTATCTTCCTACGCATCTTGTTTTGTAATACCCTAAATTTGTTTTCGTCATGTTAGGAAAGAGACTACGTTTCATATTCATGGATAACAACAGGTAAAATTATAGTTTTATATATTGTGAGCTTCATATTCCTGGACAGCAGGAAAGATGTCAACAACTTACTATTTGCCTATATTGTGGTACCATCCCATTCCTGATAGAAACCCACAACTATATTTAGAACGTTTATATATACATAATATACAAGCAAGGGAGGGGGAGGACAGGATGGTTATACCCCCTTATTGCCATTAGGCCTAATTTTCGCTAGCTTACAATGTATTTCACGGTACTCCAAGAAATGTAGCCCGTCACTTTAAGGTTGCGCTCAAGGGAACGTGAATTAAGGTCAATGTTTTTTTTAAAACAGTTTTTATAACAAAATACATTTTTGGCTAAGTAAATCAAATATTGCTTCAGTAAATACGTTTGGTTTCGTTTTAGAAACATAGTTATCTTAATACATTTTGAATATCTGTAATTTGCATCTTTAAATGTATATCATTCGTTTACCCTAAATGGAGGCAGTCCTACCTTGCTTGGTTACACTATGGCGTAGCCCCATAAAATAGGGCCTTGGTGTACTACGTCAAGGTAAGATTGCTACCTTTCAGGGTAAACGGAGTGTACATGAATTTTCCTATTCATTAAAAAGTGTTTGTTTGAATCCCACTTTGATAATAATTATACATATTCAAGAACGCTCTATATATAATATATGTGTAAAAAATTAAACGTATTTACTGAAGAAATACTTTATTTATTTCACCCAAAATATATATTTTCTAAGAAAACTGAAAAAATGCTTACCTTTACTCACGTTCTTTTCCGCCTCACTTTAAATAACTGTTAACATTTTGGATCTTGAAGTTTCATGTGAACCCGAATTCAAAAACGGTGGTCTTACAATTTTGTCTGTCTGTCTGTGGTTTCAGCCAAAACTGTTTGATAGATTTAATTAAAACTTGATATTTAAATGTTATATTATCATACCTCGAGGCTAAATTGTAATTTTGAGCTGATCTCTAAAATTAACAAAATATTTTAGAAAATGGCACGCTAACATTTCTGGTTCAAATACAATTTTTGAAGAGTGTTTTACGGAATAAATCAGAAAATATGTTCGTTTTTCCAAAATATAATTAATTTTAGGTTAGTTTACTAGTGAATGATTTTTGAAAATTTTGTTTTACACTACTCTTTATGTGAGAGCGTGTACAATAATTATATGATAGCAATTTTGAGATATCTATGGGACACATTCGTAACATTTTGCTGTTGCCACTCTCGTGAAAAAGGAGCGAATGCCAATATCTTTCTCTCATTGCTCCACGCTAAAGTAATGAAAGGGGTTATGTATGAGGGGGTGGGGGTAGGTAGCAGAAAAAAGGGGTGTGTGGTGTAGCGCGTGACTTAAGATGGCTTCTAGTCACGAATTCTTATTTCGTTTTCTTTGTGGCTGTTCTAATAACATTCTTCTCTTAAGGAGAATGACGTTAGTGGGCAGATGTACTGTACGTAACTAAATGGGAAATGAAGGGTGGGGTGGGGAAGGGATAAAGATACTGCCTCCCAACACCCCTAGATCTTTAACCCTCTGATGAAGCCACTATGAGTCAGAATGAAGTCGGTTTTAGTGTTTCCTCTGCACTTTTTGAGGTATTTTAAATATTTTTACAGTACCATTCCGATTATCCGAGACCCAATCGTCTAAGGTTCCATATTATTCGGGGGCCCACATTATCCTAAGTTCAGTAATATCCCCGGCTCTGTATGATCTAAAGTTCCATATTATCCGAGGTTTTGTGTTATCATAGTTTCCACACTATCTGCGTCTCAGTATCATGTGATATTCCACATTATCCTAGGTTCAGTATTATCCCGGTTCCGTATTATCTGAAGTTTCATATTATCCTAGGTTTTGTATTATCATAGATTTAATATTATCTGAGGCTCCACACTTTCCAAGATTCCACATTATCTGCGGTTCCGTACTATCCAAGGTACCATATTAGGAGAGGTTCCGTACTATACACGGCTCCAGACTTTCCGAGGTTCCACATTATCTGCGGTTCCGTACTATCCAAGTTACCATATTAGGAGAGGTTCCGTACTATACACGGCTCCAGACTTTCCGTGGTTCCACATTATCTGCGGTTCCGTATTATACAAGGCTTCACATTATCCTAGATTCCACTTTATCTGCGGTTCCGTACTATCCGAGGTACCATATTAGCAGAGGTTCCGTATTATCTGAGGTACCATATCTGAGGTTCCTTATTATCCAAGGTGGTAGCAAAATCTATGTTCCGTGAGAAATGTCTATGAAATGATCTTCACTAAATTGGTTCACTCATCTAGTAAGTTATGAGTATTAGAGTGACCCATCGTTTGAACGGTACTGTGGTGCCGTAAATACTATTGTCTATCGCTCGACTTATTCGAGTCAGTTGCCTAACACTGAGCGTTACTGCTTTAACTTATTTATTTGTAGCGATTTTTCTTATATTTATGAAAGTAATCAAATTAAGTGCAGTGTATTTATTAACATTTTTATAATCATGAGTGTAAATGAAAGAAAGTGGTTGTTAAAATGGAGTTCTCCGTATTGTCCGATTTGATAACATTTTACTGTATTATTATTGTTATTTTATAAGTATAAAGTATTGATATTATCTATCAAAACTGACAGATACAGATCGCATGCCTTGACGTGAAAGTAGATCTAGTAAATTTCTAACTTTCTGATAAGACTCTTGCTGTTAAATTGGGTATAAATGAGGGTGTGTGATCACACGTGTATTAGCGTAGAGAGGGGATATAAATGATTACACCAGAATAGTTATTGTTATTTGCAAACAAAATAATTGAAAGCAAACAGACAGGTACAGTTTATTTTACCATATGGATCATTTACTATTTCAAACAATCCTAGCCCAGTTGAAGCTTCATGTAAATAATGAACCGAAGCGTGTCAAAGTAAATAAATATTAATTACCAACTTGAATACTATTCGGCCCCGTATCGAGGATTACCAGCCGTGCATTCTGAGAACTATAGTTGACTAGTGTGTTACGCCTGAATATACCTTTTAAAGACCCTTTGAAGGTAAGGACTTAGGAAATTAGCATCGACCTTGACTGAAAGGACTTGAACATAGATAATTTCCAAATTCACCTTAAGGAGGCCGCCTCAGTATGCAAGAAATTGCAGCGCAGACGTTCAGCTCTAACGCAATATTTAATTATTCAATGCGTTATTTCCAAATGTGTTTCAAGCCAAAATAAAGTCGAAATATTAAAATAGGCTTATTTTTTTCTTAACAACCCTATATTTGGAGTTTGATTAATAGAAAAAATTATGGAAAAGTGACATTAGCTCATTTTTAACGACTTGTTAAACATATTAGCGAAGCTTTGAGACTAGTCTTGCTGAAAAGAGGCTCTAGATTTAACCTTCCTCTAACAAATACAGTAATTTTTTATGGGCTCACAACAGAACATTTTAAGATATTTGAGAACTAGCAGCGAGTTTTCCTCTTTACCTTGAGATAGGCCTAAGAAGTCTCGTAATTTTCTTTTCCTTTTTTATTGACATGAAAAATGGTGGTTGTAGGTTAAGGGTGAAAAGGCGTATAATCTTAGCCAGAATAAAGCAGTAGTTCTAGAAAATTACACAGACCATTGTTTTTTTAAGCTTCTTTGACCTGACAAGGATTGATATTTTCTTTTCTCACTGGATAAGGTGGCCGCCTTAATGGTACTTAATTACGGAAGCCTTCAACCGATTACAAGTTTATCTTTTCATATAGACCAGTAATATTGTCGAAAAAGTACAAAATTTGGAGAAAGCTGAAAATTTCAGGATCGGCTCAGAATTATATGCTTTACAATAAATCAAAAGTTCTCTAAAGTTCAAGGCTTGGATTTTTTTTAGAAGACCTCATAGTTCAAAAAGTCCATAAATACCTAAACAAAATATTTTAAAGCCGGCAAAAGTTAGAAGAACGTTGAAAATTTCAGGATCGACTAGGAATTATATGCTTAACAACCTATCCAAAGCCCCCAAAAGTATAAGGCTTGGCTTTTATGGCAGAAAAGCCCAAAGTTCAAAAAGTCCATAAGTACTAACACATTATTTTAAGGCGGGAAAAAATTATAAGAATGCAGAAAATTTCAGTATTGACTCAGAATTATATGCTTTAGAACATATCAAAAGTCCCTTAAGTCCTCATAAACCCCACCCGCTTCTATCTCTTAACAAATTCGTGACCTCCATTCTCTTTCCCCGAAATGATATCCCGGATACGCTAGAGATAGCTTGTGAATATCTCAAGCATGCAAATAAATCAACAACAGCTATTTAATCGTATTGTGTGTGTATTCCAATCTGGGCTTGAGTTAATAAAGTTCTTTTCAAATGAACTAGCGCATGGACCTATGTTTTTGTTTGAAGAAATATCGATGAGGAAGACGAGCAATTCAGCCCTCGCTGAAGTCTTAGAATCTGTTTCACCTTGCAAAGAAACAGCACCAAAAGGCACAGTGTTGGTTGTAGATGGTGGTTACCTTCTTCATATCATTATTGGGCCGAGACCAGTGAATTACAGGATTATTTGCATGACATATTCATCTTATATGATGACACATTTTAAGTGTTCATCAACAGTAGTGTTTGACGAGTATGAAGGTCAACCGAACACTAAAGCAGAGAAGCTGAAGCGCCGGAGAAGCAAGAAAACTTCAGTAGATTTAGCAATAGATCTTGACATGGCTGCCACATCCTCTCGGGAATAGTTTCTAGCAAATTGTAAAAACGAATCACGTTTTATCAAACTTCTAACAGCCATCCTACGGAATTGCGGCATCTTAGTTCAGTTAACAAGTGGGGATGCAGATTGTTTCGACAGCCATTGAGTTATCAGCTGGGAAACATTTAACAGTTATAGCAACTGATACAGATATAAGGATAGCTGTGCGTGCACTTTAAAGTGGTAAGCTCTCTATCCTAATTCCTGGAAAAACTGTCAAACCTGATCAAATTCACAATATTGTGGAGCTCTAAGAAGCTCTAGGTTCTATAAAAAAAACACCCTCCGGTTTACTCATGCAATGACAGTTTGTGATACATCTGCCATTTTAAGAAAAGGAAAGAAATTGGCTTTTTAACTCCTCCAAAATCATAAAGAACTTTCAGGAAAATTCTAACTTTCAATGATCCTTCTGCTTTTCCTGATGAAGTAGTTTCATCGGGAGAACTGTTTATTTTGTCTCTATACAAAAAAGAAAACTGCAACTCCCTATATGAGCTGCATTACAAAATGTATGTCCAAACTGTAGCTTGTCAGTCTGTCACTGCTACTTTCAACATCGCCTTGCTTCCACCTACCAGTGCTGGTGCTCGTAAACACTCACTTAGAGTGTATCTGCAAGTGTAACAGTGGTTAGATAATCTGCTCACACAAATGGACTGGGGCTGGCAACTTATAGGAAAGGTAACTATATTATTAAACTAAGGCAATTTTTTTAAATATTTTAATATATTCGATCTAAATATATTTAATATATTTTAAAGAAATTTGCAAAATTTCGAGTTTTTGTCTTGTGTTAACAGGAGCTTTATCCTTTCATGACATTTCTCCCTCCAGCCTCAGAAAAACTCTTGCATCATATCTGTTGTGGTTGCAAGAAAGGTTGCGAACGCAACTGCGAATGTAAGAATAGCGGGCTGGCGTGCTATACAATGTGTCGCTGTTCGGGAGAAGTGTGCTGCAACTCTCCTTCCCCGTCTATCATTATGGATAGTAAAGAAAACGTGGTTGACCTATATAATATATTTTGAAAAATAACTCTAACATTAAATTTATTAATGAGGTGAGAGAACTTTTATGTTAACTTTAAGGAATTCACTTGGGGATGAATTTAACTGGGACACAAGTGAAACTCATTTTTTATATGCCTTGGAGGCTAATTTACTAGTGCATTTTTTGAAATTTAGGATCTTCTACCATGACAGCCAAGCTTCGGACCTTAGGGAACTTTTTATATGTTGTAAAGCATTGATCCTGAGCCGATTCTGACATTTTCAACGTTCCACTAATTGTTTCCCGCCTTAAAATAATTTATAAATACGGTATTTATGTACTTTTCGTGCTTTGGGGTCTTCTACCAAATAATCCAAGCCTCGGACTTTAAGGGACTTTTGATATATTGTAAAGCATGTAATTCTGAACCGACCCTGAAATTTTCAGCTTTCTTCGAATTTTGTCCGGGCTATTTGCTAATAATCCTGGGCTAATAGTAACTATTTCATTACTCGTGAAAGTTTTATGTATTGTTTAAATCGTATACGACTCAGGCTATTTGGTTTATTCAGTGAAATTATATTTTGACTTTCCTTGATGTCAGATGTAGGAAAACACGTTGATTAATAGGGGACGCGGCAGTAGGCCTAAAATCATTTGGCCTAAAGGCATTTGGCCTAAAAATGAAACCAAAAGTCATTTGGCCTAAAGTCA